>CAKNWT010196552.1:0-11596 GCA_932066315.1 Andricus coriarius
TTTAGCGTGAAGTTATTTGATTCATTAAGGGCATGTGGCAAACTGACCTCATATCATCAAAATTAGGGCTTACCACACATGTTCGCAACCGTAAAATGACCGGAAGTTTGATCAAAATTAGGGTTAACCGCATGCCCTTGCGTGGAAATTTCCGTACTCCCCCGGAGTTCACCACCGGCGCAGTACTGGCCCAGTACTGGTCACCAGTACAGATAATAACGGCAATTCGCCCAGTACTGGCTAACGGCTGACTCCAAGATCAGCGACAGTATAAATATTTTCAAAATGTTTAAAATACGTTTAAACATATGGTTCATGTGTTCTAAAATGTCTAAAAACTATAAATACAACTGTCGCGAAAACATCTTTTTTGCTTGTTTCTTTTTTAAGAAAAAAATTCGAAGTTCCATCTTTTTGAAAAATTGTGAATGTTCAGAAAAAAATTATATTTTATGTCAATTTTAAACGTTTTAAAATTGTCTAAAACACCTAAGAATTTAAAATTTGGTGTTTTAACCTTTTTGAGCTGTAGCTTATGAGGATGGCTTTTTCATCGATTTTCAAATCGCAGGTTTAGATTCAGGTATAAATGTAGGTTCGATACCCCGTAGCGTTAGGAATTTTATTTGTAATATAATAATTAAAAATATAATATATGTATTCACTCTAATAACAGGACCATTAAGATTTAAAATAAAAATACCCGCATTCAATTAATATTTATATTTTAAATACCTTTTTTGTCATATCGTTAGGGTATAGCAGTAGTGGGTGTTAAAATTTAAAAAAAACGTTTGAATGAAATTTCAATTTTTGAAATTATAAATAATATTCGTACGATATGCAGTCGTATGACGATGAATGGATAAAGTAGACGCATCCTGAAAATAATTCAATGATTTTTTATATTTTTTTTAATTAACTCCGGCATTTTCGTACGCTAGGATTTGGCCAGTACAGCGCCGGTGGTGTGCCGTATCGCGGTTGTACCGCACCAGTACTGTCTGAAAGTAGCGCGACATTACTAGCTAATACTGGCGCAGTACTGCGCCCGTTGTGAATTTCCCATTGAATGAATGCCCATTGGAGAATTCTCATATGTTGCTGGAAACTATTTTCAATCCCCTTAAAAACTTTATTCGTCCTTATCTTCTCTATATATGAAGGCATGAGAATGACAACTGGATAAAGACCAATTTTTCGATATTCTGTCTTAAACAATTTAGGACACTATTTATTTTAAAATGCGAACATTTATCGTATTTTACTGATATTTTAAAAATTCTTCTATTTTTGTAAGTATAAAGAAACATAACTTATGAACAATAATAACAAATTTAGTTGTAAAATATTAAATTCAGTATAATTCTTAGGGTATACCAAAAATTATTCGGGTTTTCTAAACAAAAACTTTAACTGACAACATTTTTTAATTATGTTATAGCAACATTATAAGCAAGTAAATCAGATTCATTTGTTGTGAGTACTTGTAAAAAAATATGTAAAATTCAATACAAATAAGAATTAAACCTAGTTAAGAATGTCTTCATTTATTTTATGGGAGCTGCCAATGGAAATTAATACAAAAATTAACTGCGGTCTCTATTCGTTGGCACCCCAATTGCATTTCCTGCCTGATGTGAAAGGGATTCTGTCTATAAATTTCATTTTTGGTCCTTATACAGTTGTCATTCTCATATCTTCATATTATATTTTCTATTTAATTTACAATATCATCACTGTTAAAATTTTTTGCAATTTTACTATACATTTAATATACATTTGTGTATTAAATCTAAAAACTCAGCCTATGAAATTCATTAAGAGGCTGCATATTAAATTACATATACAGGTTTAATGATCAATTCTTAGAAAAGTCAGATCATTTCACTTTAAACAAGTTAAAAATCATTTTGGCAGTAATTTTCAGTTCTAAATAATAAATCAGAATATTTTTTCTAGTTAAACGTAAATTAAACTGGGTTTTAAGTAAAAAAAGTTTAATTAATCGTATAATTAAGATAGCTAACCTAAAAGCAGAAGTACTCACGTTGAAATTCTGACATTTACAGTTAATTATGAAGTAAATTCCACCCGCACGTTGCACTTTGATTATATATAAGAATTTAGTCGATGAATTTTAGGTTATCACATTACTTCTAAATATTTGACAAGATTTGGGTGCATTAAAAAACTGTTAACTCTCACGCACTGTTTTAATAAACATGTATATTAATTCTACAAGATGCTGGTATATTGAATTTACTGCACGTATATGCATATTGCTTCCATTACATTTATAGTATTTCGCTATAGAAATTTCCAACGGTGATATGTATATAATATTAAATATAAAGACAATTCAATCAATATAAAACAAATTCTAGAATAAAATTACTACAACACTATAATTATTTTACAACATTGGCCAGTCTTAAAGCATTGAACCGCATTAATGTCCTGGTGGTTATAAGCTCAGTTATTTGCGGAATGTTCAATTATACAGTGCAAGAATTGCAATTTAGTTCACTGAGTATCTGTATTTTACGCCCATATTAAAGTTACGTACAGTTATTATAATAGTACTATAGTAGCAAAACTAGGGCTCTGACTTTGCCAATACCCGGTAACCCGGGTACTCGGGCGAGTACCCGATGACACGGGTATTACTCGGGTACCCGAGAAATAACCTAAATATTGGGTACCCGGATACCCGGGCAGTCGGGTAAGTTTCGGGTATCAGAATACAGTGAAACAAAAGATGACATGATCACAAATGTCTGATAACCCTTCATTCAAATTGGTCAGCATGTCACCTTAACGGCCAAGTTGGATATGGGATTCTTTTGTCACAAAGTGTCATATAATGCAGCGAAATATTTTTATATCAAAACTCAACGTCATCACTAAGCCACAATGGAGAAAACTTTGAAATCCAAAAAAATTCGTCGGGTACCCGGACACCCGCGGGTATTAGCCGATTATCCGGGTACCCGGATCTCGGGTACCCGGGTCCCCGAGTATTCGAGTAAATATACAAATACCCGTCATAAGGTCCTAGCCCTAAGCAAAACTTAGTCGCCGGAAGACACAATTTTTCTCTCCCCAAGTGTAAGGGATCTCTTGATATATTTTCGAACCTTATCGTCCTCTTGACTGCTTTTTTGAACCACGTGAATATCTTTTTTACATAAACAGAATTATTTGGCTGGCCAGATTATAGGTGAAGTTTTTCGCAAAAGGATAATGCTTGCTGTAAAAAGATTTTTTTTTAGAGGCATGAAAGTCCTCTATAACCTTAAATTTAAGAGGAAATTCCAGTTGGGACAAGAGACATCCTTCCGGCACACGAAGATATGTCTCTGAGTGTCTAATGTGCACTAAAGAGATGAAGTTTTTCACGTTTTGTCGCACCTAATTTTATGTGTTTGTTTAAGACTTTTAACGTAAGATGCTTGTTCAATCAGCGTTACTTGAGCCACCGATCATCAAGTTTATGGTTATACGGCTGGAGTACATTCCGACGTGGTTATCTACCCGGGGGTAGGGAATATGGCCGGTGGCTAACAAGCTCCATGTCGTGTTTCGTCCTGGATATGATGGGAGCGAAATAATACAATGGATCTCGATAACCCCCGTACTCAGGCCGCCGGGTTCTCGGTATACACATGTATACGTACCTTCAACGTACAACCTACGCTGGTACATATGCGGTAATTAGCAAAGAGGGTTAGTTTAACTAAGGGCGGAGCCTCCACGAACCAATGGGATCGTACACTTCCTGCGGATGCTGGCTAAAACGCACTCTGATAACGCCGCCCGCGGTTATGCTCCACAATTTTTAATACCCTTTGTTTTTAATTTGGTACCCTTACATTTCAGCGCCTAATTTGGTCACGATAGTCAAGAAGCAAACGGATGGGCAAGGAAAGACAATATAAATTTGCTTTGAACTTGTACAGTAAGAGGAGACAATTACACATACTTGTTACGACGATTTAAATTCCCAAGCTCCCAGGTTCAATTAAACCTTTGCACCAAATTCCAAATAGTTTTGTTATTTTCCCGATAAAATGAAAGTAAAATACATCGACATGCACCTACCCAAATATAGATCCACATCCGCGAAAACTTTTTCCTCAGAGAAATATCAGAAGTCGAGGAAACAAGTAGAATCGAGAGCATCGCAGAAAGTTGGAGGGAAAATGTAAATGTTTTTGTCTTTTTCCTCACGAGAGTGGAGAACAGTTCTTAATGAACGACCCGCATATCCACTGCTTTTTCGTCCTCTCTCGATTTTCGATATCACAACTTTCGGCAGATTGTATTTTCGATACGAAAACTAGTCCATATTGGACGGGTTTTCGTAGCTGATCTCGGCAAACTACTATTTTCCCTCGACAGGAACTAATAAGCTCTTCATTCCCCATCCCTCTCTGAACTTCTACTTCGTCGCTTTCTCTCCTCTATATTCCTTCTGCAAATTCATCGGGACGGGGACCCGTTTGGCGCGCAAGCTGAGCGAAGCGATAAGAAGCAGAAGAAGCCGGAAACCAATCTTAGAAAGAATATGGCCCTGCAAAATTCAAGGCATAATCCTCCGTACTCTGAATGCCGCGGTGCTGTTTGTCTGTTTGTTGTTGTGTATTTGTCTGCTTGTTGTTTACGCTTTTTTCTCTCATTTCAATGCACGCACGTCTCCTCTGCTTCTCTGCAGTGATAGAAGAGAAGAGTAGTCTCGAGAGGAATGGAGAGTGGAGTAAAAAAAAAAAGAAACAGAAAAGATACCAAAAGAAAAAGGGCAAATCGCAGAAGTCACGCTATGTGCTGCTTATGCATTCCTCAGGGGGAGAAAATATGTCACTGAAGTTCGCAACGTTTACGAAAGAAAATATAAAATATTACTCCAATCAATTTTTTGTTGTTCAATTATCGTAAAAATTATGTACTACATTATATGTAACTATTATAACTTTATTTATTAATAACTCGCATCAAAGGTAATATTTATTATTTTAGTAAAATAAGCTATATTTGATATTCTGGAAAAATTATAATTTTCCACTGAACACTCGGGTCTCGGATTTTCTTTCATTAACCCTCCGTTTACAGACTTCTTTTTTCCGCCTTCCGTTTACAGACAGTGTCTTTTAAGTCCGAGTCAGTTTTTGAACTGTTTCTGGCTTTCAAATAAAAAAACACTAGTAAAATGCTGGTTTACTTCTTTAAGCATCTACTGCATGACCTAATTGTTGTCAGTGGTAATTGTTAAAAACTTTCTGACAAAAAATCTTTTCCCGTAGACGAGATATTCTAGTTTGAAAAGCCATGTGTGCCTTGAAAACCCCTGCCTGTAGACGGAGGCTTAATTACTTTTATTTAATGTCTGGCAACACCAAAAACAGATTCATTACAATATCATCATCGGAAGACTGCGTTTTGTCCACCAACGCGGTGCTCTAAAGCCAGTCGGTCAAAATTCCAACTTTCTTCTAAGAGCCCGGTTCTTAAATTTTCTTTTATTAATTACTTGTACTTGATGTCCAAAAAACAAGAAAAAGCTTCATCCCAATATCCTTATCGGAATATAGTCTTGTCTAAGCACGCACTCTGATATGTATATGAAAAACTTCGGAAAAAATTATAACTTTCTTCTAAAGGTCGGATTCTAAACTTTTCTTTCACTGAGAACTTGTATTTGATGTCAGGCAACACCAAAAAAAAGATTCATCACAATTTTCTTATCGGAAGACTGCATTTTATCCACCCACGGACTTTTTCGTACAGCTCATTTTAGGGGGCGAGTCGGGATAAAACGGATTCTTCTGATAAGGATATCGGGAAATTTTTTTTCTATTGTCTGACATTAAATACAAGTAAAGAGTGAAAGAAAATCCGAGAATCGAGCATTTCGAGGCAAGTTACATTTTTTTCAAAATTTCCGTGTACATTTCAGAGTGCGCGGGTGGATAAACTAAATCTTCCGATAATGATAGTGGGATAAATATTTTTGGTGCTGTCTGACATCAATGAAAAGTAATTAATGCTTGAAAATCCGAGTACCGTGCCTTTAGTAGAAAATTCGAATTTTTTTCGAATATCAAATATAGCTTACTTCATTAAAATAATAAATATGATGTTATAATGAGCTATTAATATACAAAATCATATATTATATTTTTTATGAGACAATTTAGTAACAAAAAATGGATTTGTTCACTTTTTTTTTAATTTTACATTTTTGTTTATAAATGTTGCGAGCTTCAGTGACATGAGGAAATGTACAATCCTGTGGATTGTCAGCTGTGAAGATGCATGGAATTGTGAGATGCTTCTCGGTTCGATCACTGATGTTAAGCAGAGCTTAACTGGGTTGTATGCGGACGGGGACCATCGTATTAAATGGGGTGGGGGGTTTATTTATCAGCTTTTAAGCTGCCTTAACTCTTGAATTAATACTAAATTTCATCAAACGAAAATAGTGTGATTTTTTTAAATTCTAAACTTTTGAATCATAGGCTGCTATTTTGTTATTTTTTTAACATTTGATGAAATTTATTTATACACATTGCACACTTTTTATTCCACTAGAGTTGATACAGAATTTTAAATTCGAAATTTCAGTAGGTTTTGACCACGTGAATCTAATTTTTAAGGCACAGTACTTTGTTTTTTTCTTTACGAGAAATAACCACATAAATTTAACTAATTAAACTATAATTTAAATAATGAACAACATTAAAAAATAAAGCGTTCTTAATTTATAAATAAATTACCTTCAAAAATCTAGAACTGTAAGATTAAGGATTACTTTCAGTTGTTGAAAACTAATTCAATGAATTACAAATTTCAGACATAAGATTAAAAATTCTAAACTATAGCTTTGACCTTGCTTTGAATTTAAAAACAATTCAATATTTTCTTGATTCCAGAACATTTTTCCTGTCTAAAGAAAATAAACTTGATTGAAGAAAATCAACGGTGCGTCAAGCAAGAATTACCATGCTAATTACTTAATGCTGATTTAGGTCGCCAAAAAAATATTGTGCTCTATAATTTTTCTTAAAAATGGTTATTAGTGCTCACTTCATGTGAAGATACAACTCCCACAGAAAAAAACGAAAACTATTATCGACATGACATTATCCTTAACGTAGGATCTTAGTACTAATTAAATGCCGTATACGCTGAAAAAAAGATTAGCTGGGACAACTAATAAAATTGTTAGGACAACTATTTTAGTTAGTAAATAATGGTACTGCTATTTAGTTAGTTGTGAGAACTATTTTTGTTAGTTGGGAAATAAGTAGTTGTCGTTACTATCTAATTAGTTAGACTTACTATTTTAGTTTGTCAAAACGACTATCTGTAGGTAGTTGAACTTGCTAATATAGTTAGTCATGTCTACTAATACATTTGTAGCTATAACTATTTTCTTTTTGTTACATAGGGACTAATTAAAATATCGGTCGCTATATCGAACTCTGAATTAAAAAGATCCCAGTGGGCACGTGGGCATCTTTTTTTCGGGACATCTTAGGGACGCTGATGTCACTTAAATGTCAGTTCAGCGTCAGTTCAGCTGAGAAGACGTTTTGAAACAACTATGTCCCTATGCCCACTGGGATCTTTCTAATTTCAGATGCACTTTGTAGGTTAAGATTTCCAGTGAAACTTAAAACTGGTTTGATTTTAAAATTTCTTACACATACATTCGAATACTTCCATATGATCCCCGAATCCTAAAGACATCACCTGAGCAGCGAGTTATGACGGCCATGTCTAAACGTTCTCCCTATGTTGGTACCTTTGTTGCATTCTCAATCGTACCAACCGAGGTGGCAAATAAAACAGTTACGCCACATACTTTAATTTGTTAGAAAAATCAATTGGTAGTACAGATCACTATTTTATTAGTAAATCTGACTACTAATACGTTACTAACGCAAATTAGTCACGATTACTACAAACGGCTTCCTAAACCGACTACTTGCTCAGTCGGTGTTACTAACTGAATAGTTGTAAGAACCAATTAATGCTTTACTCATAAAAAGGTAGTAGCCGCAACTATTCATTTTTCTCAGTGTATTTGTGCCAAATTAGAATATTCTGATGGTGGCCAATAAATATATATACAGCTTCTTCAACATTTATTTTTTCATTTAAAACAAGGTTTCTTTGGATTTCTGATAGTAACTTTCCGGCAAACAATACAGTTTCCCAGTAACTAAGAGTGACAGGGATATTACCTAGAACAGTTTAACGTTTGGGATTAGGTGAAAAAGTGAATTTCCCGATGGTGGCCTACAAATGGTTATAGTTTCTTAAAAATTTATTTTTTCATTAGGAACACAGTTAATTGAAGCAAAAAATTTGGTTTTTTCAAGTATATGATGAATGATTTTATATAAATAATTGTAATAATTATTATTATTAACGGACGCATCTGGTGAAAATTATAAGAGTAAAGTTCCCTTCAATGCCCAATAGTCATGAAAAGAAATAAATATAACATTTGCTCCATTGTTTATTCTTTTCTGAGTATTGTATGGGAAAAAAAGTTAAAATAACGATCGTGAACAATGGATATTTGCTTTTTCAAGATTTGGTACGGAACATTGGACGCAACCAATTTATGCCGGAGTTGCCCTGTTGTTGACTAGCGAAAGTCAACACCCATTTTGCCATTGCAGAACTATTCAATTGCTACGTTCAGCAGTCAGCACCGTGTTTATGAACCTAGCTCCGCATATCGATTCTCAGTTTACTCGATTTGTCCCGTAAATCGCACACAATGCACATATTTGCTCCACGACAAAACGTATGCCGAGGGTCGACTAGATATCGAACATAATCAACGCAATAAATGCCTTCGAAGGGTAAAACTTTCTATATGTAAAAAGAGGCGAAGAGGCATTGTTTTCAGGAGACCTTTCAGCTGATGTATTCTAGAAGGGTTTTATGTGCATCTCTTTAATATTTATTCCGTGTCTCGGATAAGATCATTTTATGTTCAACGTGCATTAATCGAAAGTCAATGGTAGAATGGTTCGCGAGTATAATGTTATAAATGTCACGAACAAACTATTATAAAGCCTTTTCAACGTTACACGAATGTGATTTATGTTATTCTTCCTGATAATGAAGATTTCATTGTCGACTTTAATGCCAGTGTTTTCATTACTGGTTATTTCGTAAATCTTGTCAGTCAACTTTCCACTGGAAAAGATATTACTTTAAGAATAATAACATTCTGTTAAAGAACTTTCAATGTGAAAGGCCAGAAACACCAGAACTCATGAAAGAGAGAATAGCTAATAATTTATTGAATAAACAAAAGTTTGTATTCAGATGTATAAATCTCTACAGTATTTTGCTTGTATTATTAACCCCTGTAATAAAGAAGACTATCAAACTACATGTACAGTACCTGCAAAACTTTGTTTGAAAAGAAAGTGCGTTTCGACCGCTTTGGGACCCATATGTAAATATGTAAATATTTTTCCAATTGCTCTTAAACTACGAAATTCAGTTCACCATTTTCAGTTCTCCAACTTCGTAGAAAAACTCGGAACCACCGCTCATAAAACCCATCAGAGTATGGTGGTACATAAAAATGCTTTCTCGCATCTGAAACCCAATAAAATGTTTAAGAGTCGCATACACGTTGAATCCCATTATCCTCGATGTCCCTTCTTTGAATCCATGGCCCATGCTCTTCTTTTCTCTAAAGCGTCTAAAGTCTAGCAACCTTGACGAATTTTCAAATTTGTCACGTGGATCGGGAAATTCCGACGTCTTTATGGTTCCAGGCAACAATGAAGAATTGAAGAACCCCCTTTTCCTTCATTTCTCATATACGCGAAGGATAATGAAAAGGATGGGGCGTATCACGGTAACTGGGGCGAGGGTCCTCTAGTTTTCGTTCACTCTCGTCATCGACTTTTCTCTACTGATACTCATCAACCATCAACTGCAAAAGGCCAGGACGCAGAAGAGAACCGAAGAGTGCGCACTAGTCCAGAGAGGATCAACGGGTGAAGTGGAGGAAAAAAATGGCGAAACTCGCTAACGAGCTTTCGAGTTTTTTTCGAGGAAGGGTTATTTTGTGACTGAAGGACACTCGAGCCGTGAAGCCAAGCACATGCATATGCACCACGCTTTTACTCGTCCAGCGAGAGATCCGTCACCGGTTTCCTGGTTATGTTGCTCCTGCTGCTGGTTCCCCAGCTCAGGAGTACTCCAACGCTCTCGAGTGCTCCACCCTCCATGGCCCTCTTGGAAATCCAACGCTCATCGAGAAATCCAACCAATGGCGGAAATAGCTCCCATGTCAATTTTAATACACACATTCTACCTGGTTCTTCTCCACTGATTTTTACTTGCTCGAATTTCCATTCTTCCGGCATAGATTTGGCGAGAGTCGTGTGATCAAAGGAAGAACGCGAGCACGCAAAGTCAGCATCAAGCGGATGTATAATGCGGAGATTCAGTAAACTCACGACGGATAGTCTGTCGATCGAGATGACTTTACGCCTGAAGTACGCAAACAAAATTCGGGTTATGTGCAGCGCCAAACAGAGATAACATGATTGAAGTGGAAAATTGCATTCTACAATGATCATCATATGTGACCGTCCGCGAAGAGAGGGACCTAATGCGGAAAAAATCAATTTTTAGTTTTTATGATGCCTGGTATTGCCCCATTGGCCCAATTTTTTTTCGCCCGGACTCTCAAATTTTTAGCCATTTCTGTTTCGCTCTAACGAGAATTCACTGTATTTCAACAATTACCATAATTTTCATGTAGCGCATGGCCCCCACATCCCGACAAGGGCCCCCTGGATACAAAATTTTGCGCCCCCCCCCCCCCCAGACATCTTTTTCAACTCGCATAAGCGTAAATTTTGCATGTTTATTCAAGGGAATTATCAACAATTAAAGATTCATATGGTAAAAACAGTAGTTGGTGAGCCGCGGGCACCCCGTGGTCCCGGGCCCCATGACTGCAGCCAGGCCAGCCACCCCTTTGTGGGGGCCATGGCGTAGCGTCACTATTCGTACTTCTCTGCAAAGAACAAACTCTTCTTCGCGCATCGCACTCGCGCACACACGCCGTCATGCGCATGAAGTATTTGAGCGAGTTCCGCCCGCATCAAATAAAATTCATCTCCGTTCTAACGTACTTTCTGAACTGAAAAAAAGTTTAGTTGGGACAACTAAAAAATGGTTAGGATAACTATTTTAGTTAGTAAATAATGGTACTTCTATTTAGTTAGTTGTGAGAACTATTTTTGTTAGTTGGGAAATAAGTAGTTGCCGTTACTATCTAATTAGGTAGACTTACTATTTTAGTTTGTCAAAACGACTATCTGTAGGTAGTTGAACTTACTAATATAGTTAGTCATGTCTAGTAATACATTTGTAGCTATAACTATTTTCTTTTTGTTATATAGGGACTAATTAAAATATCTGTCGCTATATCGAAATCTGAATTAAAAAGATCCTAGTGGGCACGTGGGCATCATTTTTTCGGGACACCTTAGGGACGCTGATGTCAGTTAAATGTCAGTTCAGCGTCAGTTCAGCTGAGAAA
>CAKNWT010196573.1:0-13996 GCA_932066315.1 Andricus coriarius
TGGTAAATTATATAAATTCGGTAAATTTTCAGGGGATTTTGGGGAGTTTTCCGAAAATAGCCTCGGGGTAATTTCGTAAAGATTGCGGTAAATTTTGTTACGTATTGTGAGAATTTTTCACAAAATAACTTCAGGAGAAATCCATAACGATTTTGGTAATTTTTCCAGTGTTTCGTAAATTTTCCTGAAAATAATTACGGGTTCCCTAACAATTTCGGTCAATGTTTCAGTTAATATGGGAATTTTCAGGAAAATAGCTTCCATTGACCGACAAAAATACAAAAATTGTTTAAAAAATTTGAATAGCTGAAATACAAAAATTCAAATGTATTGCTTATCCAGAAGTTTAATTATATAATAATTATAGTTTTATATAATTAATGAATATAATTAAATATCATATTATCTTAATAGTAATGCTTATTTTTATTTTCACAGGAGAAATTTACCATCAAAAGAATTATTCATTTAGAATCTCCTATTTCTTTTTCATGGACTGAATAAACGCTCCTTCCAGCAAGTATTTGAATATATTTTTTCTTATTTTTTCACTAAGCCTACCAATAGTCAATGAAAAAATTCCATTTTTATTGTCGGTTATTTCCGAATTCATACTGGTAAAATGACTAGACAAATGGGAACATTTTCAAAATGTTCTCGAGTTTCCAAATTTTCTAAATGATTTGAAAAATTGTTGTACACAATAGAAATATTCCATACAAAAATTATAACTTCCCACAAATATTGAAAGAACATTTTTCTTAGTTTTAACAGGAAAACTACTAATGAAACACGAAAAATTCCATATCATATTTCGCGCTATTTCCCACTTTATAAAAGTAACATTACTTAAAATGTACAGAAATTCGCAAAATGTCATGAGGTTTCTTTATTCGCCAAGAGATTGAGGAAAATTACCATCCATAATCGAAATATTTTCTTTCAAAACGATCATTTTTCCTCAATAATGAAAAACTTCCCAATTTTATGGGGAAATGAATTCTCCTACCGAAAATAGGGAGTCTTATCTACAAAATTATATTTTGCAGTGAGAAAAATATACTATTTAATCGAATCAATATATCCATCATAATGATTCTTACCAGTTTGAATTGTTTTTAAAAGAAGCTGATAAAATTTCAAAGAGAATTATTGTATGTATAATGTAGGTATGACAGGATCAAATCTTGGATGCTAATTCTGACATACATTCGCATAACTAATTGACTTGAAACTTTGCATACATACGTATTTCGATGACATTATAAAATTCTGTGACTTTTGAGTTGCCCCTTCCTGCTGACCCCTTTTCCAGGAAACTCAAGCAACGTATTTTAATACTGTTAGAAATTCCCAACAATATTGGTATCTTTAATTAGGGATTGGAGAGAAGAGCTCAAATTTTATTTAGGCCACCTGCTTCCTCAGTAGAACATAAAATATATAATAAAAAAATTTTAACTAAGCTTTTAATGAAATGTACTAAAAACCAACTAAATAATTTCCTCTGAAAAAAGGGGCTTGCAAAAATGATGTAATAATAATAATGCGAATAAAAAGAAAACCGTGGGTCGTAAATAATGAAATGTCTTTCTCATAATTTTATTTTCATTAAGATTATTATTATTATTTTACTACTGCTACTCCCCTTTTCATAGAAAATTATTTCACTTCGTTTTAGTGCATTTTAATCAAGGCTTGTTTAAAAAAAAATAACATATATATTATAGTCCAATAAGAAATTTGTTTCAAAATAATATTATGCTGGAAAAACCTAGTTGTAGAATAACTATTGCTAATATTGTAAATAAGTGTATCATTCATGCAGACAGATTATAATATAAATTATTGCAAAAATAATGAAATTAGTTTAAAAAATAAAGGAAACGATCACCTGAACTTCGTTGATTAATAAACCAAATAGAAAGATTTTCTACTTCAGAGGGCACTGGTGTTTTCAATACTATTTGTATGGGATTTTCGAGTTTCCACATTTCACCACCAGAGATGACGCCTTTAATTATTATAATTAGATTGAGATAATAAAATATAAGTATATTATGTTTTGTATTGCTTCAATCTAATTAGTATTTTTTTCAAACCGCCGCTTTCTTCTGCACGCGGTAACATGAAATGAAATTATTCTTATTATTTTATTTTTCCTTCAATTGATATGTAAAGTGCTCTAATCCAGTAGGCTGTGCGAAAATAGTAATGACGCATGCGCACTTTAAAATACATATTTTTTTCCTGTAGATGCAATGGACGCGCATGTGCACTTTAGACTAAGTAACTTTGCACCGCGGCAAAATAAAAATATTCTGAAAAATTTGATAAAAAAGTATGAAAAATTTATAAATTATTTTCTCGGGCAGTTGTTGCAAAAAGTAGCGTGTGATCCACGTAAGCACAGGCAATTGCTGTTTTGGACAGTTATATTACAAATAGATATTATTTATCTGTGAAATAACCTTGTATTTTTTTTATCTTTGAACAAACTTGTTCAAAGATAAAGAAAGTAGAAGGTAGTTAATGAAGATAGATTTGAAGAACATAAAAATTGAATTTGAAATGGTTATAAACAATTTATTTAAGCAGATACTCGTGTGTATCAGTTTGTTATAGACAAAAATTATGTTACAATAAAATCGTTTTGATTTATTACTAGAATGGTATTTAGTAAGAATAAATTGTGATAAATTAAAAATTTGTAAACAATTTATAAAATCTTCCCCATGTTTTATTCTATGAAGGCCCACGGGCAGACAACAGGCTGATTCACTCCTGTACTTAATTAAAGAAATTATTAAATCTATCTGCAATATTTCTGACTAACCTGGCAGTACAATTACCTGTGATTTTATTGTAGACTTCACTGGTCTGGTGTATGTAGTAAATAAAAGCAAAGGATCCTGATTTGGCTTGTAATAAAGCTGGAAGGTTCTATTTAGGCTTAAAATTTTCGAAATAATCAACAAATTCAATTTTACGGTTTTGAAAACAAACAACTTTATCAATAAGAGGCTATCGCACATCGTTTTTTTTTTGCGTTTTTTTTCCTTGGCTGGTTGACCATAATTGTGGCTGATACGCTAAAAGTGTTGCCGTCCAGTATTGTCAAAGTCGACAACACGTTCTGCCAGACGTACGAAAGTTGGAGAAACAAAAGAACACCACAGTAAAAACTATCAACATCTGTTACACTTTATGAGCTTCACTTACTTATTTTGTGCATTCAGTACCAAGAAAAAGACCAATATAATTTTCTACAGTGTCTTATTTATAAAATGAACTGCTTTTGAAAACTAACAACAGTCTTTTACTCATAACACCTTAGAATACTAAATTTATTTTTCTTATGGCGTTTTCTCCGTTTGCACTTTTCCGACCTAATCTGTTTTTGAAGAGAAAGGGTCAATTGTGATTATCAATCATTGTAAATGATCACTAACTGTCGCCGCTACTCGGCTGCACCTACTTTCCCACCCTGCTCCTCACACTGAACAGCCTAACCTCTCAGCCTACCCAAAATAGTCTCAAACTCTCAAAACATCACACAAATCTTCACTTTGATTCTTTTTAACATACAGACTCCCTCGCATAAAACTCTCTAACACACTTCTCCCATCAACTCACCTCAAGTTTCATGTTAAAAGTAGATGGTGTTTAATGCATTCGACTATAACCACAGATGCATCACATCTTTTACAATATTTTATTGTTTCAGAATCCAGCATCTCTCATCCGATCTCACATCAAACCAAATATTGAACATTTATTGGCTACTTGTTTGGAACCATCAGCACCGTGTGGAATAACTTGATGAAAATGTTAAAAGCAGAAAACCAGTGGAGTGGACTATTTGTCTTACGGAAAAATATTGTTTAGCAAGCTTGTAGATTTCTTTAAGATAAATATATGTTTTAAACATTTTTTTGTATCTTGTATTGTTTGACAGACAAATAGATTTTCTTTATACAATTTTTCACGATTAAAAAAAACGATTCCACTTATGACAAAATGACATTACGAAAATTCTTAGATCTTTTCAAGATGAACAATTTTGCTTATTACTATCATTATTTTGACGTGCCTTGCATCTTTTAGCCAAAAAATTGATTTTTTATTCATAACATTTTCCACGGTTAAAACAAACACTACGCGTCTCATCAAAAAATAGTTTTCAGCAAATTTTTAGATCACTCTAAGACAAACAATTTTTCTTTCGAACATTTTTATGTATCTTGCATAATTCTGCTAGAAAATGGAATTTCTTACTTCCCCATTCTCAACACATATATGCATTAACTCGCACAGCTTTATAGATAAATAATCATCACCGTTCTTAAGCATTTTAGCAGCAATAACGCCCATACCAGCAGCTTTGTTATTCTTTATGTTCTTAATTCTTCTTTTTCTTTATTCATAATGTGTCCCCTAAGGGTTTGCATGAGCTCCGTTTCTTACAAGACCATCTACAAACTTTATATTATCTTATCCTCACTATTTACAAATATTTACAACTATTTACATCAATTCCTATATCTATCTCCTTACTTCTATACTTATATATAGCGCAATTTTACTGTCGGAAGAGTGAGTGGGCGAGCGAGTGAGAGCGAGCGCATCCGCATCTTAATCTACTCATACTATTACATAATAACTGCTTACCGATCTTCACGCTTCTAATATGTGCGACTTCCGTTTCCTTTTTTTTCACTTTCATGTCTCTTTTATCTCATTCTCATTTTACCATTTTTCGACATCTATTCTTTTATTCCTTCTCATTAATTTACCCCTCTAGCCCCCTGCAACTCCCTCATCCACTCCTCACCCATTCCATCCTCCCCTAGAATCTGTACCATATTTTCTTGCCAACTTCTTTTATCTTCTATTCCTCTCCTACATCCTTCCCATACATGCTCCCATATTTCCTCCTCCCATTCACATATTCTGCACATATTCTGCACTGCTATTCTGGTCCATTTTCTCTCTCCCCATCCCTTTTCTAAATACTTGGGTACTCATTCCTTTTTCATCATCTTATACCATTTATTATATTTTGATTTCTCAATCTTTCCCCATCTTTCCATTAATTTTGCTTCCCTGTCCCTTCTCACCAACTCTTCATAGCTTACCCCATTCCCCTCACCTATATCTCTAGCATTGCAAGAGTCCCTTCTTTCTTCTTCGCAACTTATCAGTTCTACCGCCCTCCCTCTCCTTTCTTCTACCCCCCTTGAAGACTTTTTCGCTAACTCCTCTGCCTTCCCCTCGCTTAACTTTGTCTCAAATTGCCATGCTCTCCTACCCGCTCTAGACCTTAATTTATCCCTGTGTGCTTTTTCTCTCACCATATATCCAGGCGATTGATATATTAAATAAAACTTGGCTCAGAGGACACCCTTGCCTTACACCTCTGACTAACCAGAAACTATCTCCTACTTGCTCTCCTACCTTTACCCTGCTTTTTGTCTGTCTGAAAATTGCCGATACTTTATTTATTAAGCCCTCTCGTATACCCTTTTTTGTCATAACTTTTTCTATCTCGACTCAGACCAAGAAATCAAACACCGCTTTTAAGTCCACGAATATTGTTATCAATGCCCCTTTCCGTCTTTTAATCCTTTTATTTATCAGATAATTCAGAACATATATATTGTCCATCGCCCCCATCCCTTATCTGAACCCTGTCTGATTCGGTGGTTCTATCTTTTTCTCCTCAACTTCTATCTTCAATCTCTCGGACAAATCCGTTACATATACTTTATGAAATGTTGGCATCAGCATCACAGCCCTATAATCTTTAACCTCCTCTCCTTTGCCTTTCTTCACTATGGGTACCACTACTTCTTCTTCCCATAACTCTGGCCACCCCTCTCCTCTCCATACTCCATTACACATTATCCATGCCCATTCCTTCAGTTCTGTCCCCTATACTGCTAGACTTCATTTGGAATCTCATCTACACCAGGTGCCTTTCCATCTTTTATTATTCCTAACACCTTGACTATTTCATCCCTTGCTATGTCCTCTTCCTTATTTCTTTCTCTACCATATTCTCTACCATTTCAATATCCTGATTTACTCTTTTTCTTCCTTTTCTCTCTCTATTTAATACTTTCCAACTCACTTTTTTCGTCCTTGCTTTCTCCGCCCCTTCCTGAAACCTTTTATTCTACTCCTCTTTCCTTTCATCACACCACTCAGTGTACTCTTTCTTTTTTCTCCTATATTCTACTCCACTACATTTTTCTTTTCTTCATTTTCTTAATTCCTTTCTGACCTCCTTCTTTTTCTTTTTACATTACTCATCCCATCCATGTATATCCCCTCCTTTACTCACTTCTTTTTTGCTTGTGCTTTTTGATCCTTTTTTCATTTCTCCTATCATTATTTCCATCTCCTCGTCCACATTTCCCTCTTAAATTTTGATAGTTCTAACCTTTTCTTTGAAGTTTTCTTCCCCTTCCATTCACCAATCCCCTTTTTTTTGCATTTCTTACCTTCGCTTCCTTTTTATCCATATGTTTATTACTGTTTTCTCCCTCTAGTGTCACTATTACGGGAAAGTGATCCGAATCTATATAATCCCCTACCTCCAGTTTCTTGACCTTCTCTCTTACTTCATCGTCCACTATTACATAATCAATTACCGTTCCCCTTTCTCCTCCTGAGCGTTTATATTCCCCTTCCCCATCTCCCTCTATATTTCCGTTAAGATAAATCAACCCAACTGCTCCAAGCTCCTTAACAATTTCTTTCCCTCCCCATTCAGAATCTTGTAGTTGGATGTTCTTCCTCGCTCTCCCCCAATCACTTCCTCCTTTATCTCCTGTTCTCGCATTGAAATCTCCCCCGATTATAAGCCTAATCGCTGCTTTATTTTCTTTCGTCATTTCTTTTATCTCCTCCGATTTCTCCTGCATATCCCCATTGATATAAACCCCAGCTATCTTCCACTTCTCTCCTCCCATATTTACCTTTTCTACTGTGATTCCTTCCTTTTCCTCTTTCCTCCCTTTCTCATCCTTCCCTATTATACATTCGTTTTTTACTCCCGTCACCATTCCTTCCATTGCTCTGCCTTTTGTATTTTCCCTCTTTGCATTTTAAACATGCTATTTGTAACTTCTTGGCAACCTTCCCCTTACTCTTTCCTATCTCTTTCCATCAAGCAACGTCTCCATCATTACTACTACATCCCATTGGGCCCAATTTCTCATAAACTCCCTATCCTTTCTCTCAAATCCTGCTATATTCCAGTAGCATATTCTCCATTCTTCCATACTTTCTTTTCTCGTCTCTTTTTGTTTCTTACTATTTATTATTTTTCTATCTCCCGTTCCTTTCTCTCCTAATTTTCCGGCACTACTAACTCTTCTCTTTCTTCCTCCCAATCCCACCATACACTTTCTATCTGTATTCTGCCATGCTTAACCCACGTTCTTTTTCCCTTGCGTCTTTCCTCTTCCGCTATTCGCCTTAACTTATTCTGCATATTCCTTTTTACCCATGTCAAGTCATCCTCTATTCTCTCAGTGCTTCCACATAACAACCTCTTCTTTTTCATCACTTCCGTCTTATGTTCCCATTTTTTTAATGTCACTAGTACCATTTTTTCTCTTCTTCGCGTTTCCTTTCCTACACTTCGCATTTCCTTTAGCTCTACTTTAGCATCTATCTTTTTCAGAACATCCACTCCGTCTTTCAATTCCTTCTCTTCTAATCTTAGACCCTTTCTCACCTTGTTTTTTTTCTTGCATCTCTTACTTTCCTTTCTAATTTTCTTTCTATTTCCCTTAGCCTTTCCTTCTCAATATTCCCACTCTCCCCTTCACCCAACTCCTGGTTTAATTTTTCAATTTTCACTATCCTATCTTTGAACCGTGCTACCTTTTTATTATCCTCATCCTGATTTTCTTATCTTTGTTTTAAAGTCTGCACCCTTTTCTCCAAATTATCCCGAATATGATTTTCCGCGATTCTTCTAGCTTTAAATTTTCAACTTGTGTTGACCCTCTATGTTCAACTTTGTCTTTGTCTCCCTCCTCGTCTTTCTCCCCCGCTCTATCTTGATCTTTTCCCGGCGGTGTTCTGATCATTTTCGGGATTTTTAGTGTGGAACCTACCTTTAGCCTGTCTTTACTACTTTCTCTTTTCGCCCTATCCCTCTTCCTATTTATGAATGGTTCGATGGAGCCAAAAATATCTGCCCTGAATCTCTCCCTCTCTACCGTTTTCCTGTATCGACCCCGCTTTTTTGTGTCACTTTTCGGCGTGCAGAATACTTCCTCGTCTGAATCCATCAGAACGATTTAAAGCAACCTCTGTCCGTATCGCCTTACGTAACATGCGTAGCTTCTGTCTCCACCGCGCTACCTCGTCCTGCTAATCGTACCTCCTTCCGTGCTTCTTTCTCTCTCTATCCCTCCCTGTCGCCGCTCGCATAAAACTCCCTCGCATAAAACTCTCTAACACACTTCTCCCATCAACTCACCTCAAGTTTCATGTTAAAAGTAGATGGTGTTTAATGCATTCGACTATAACCACAGATGCATCACATCTTTGAGAATATTTTATTGTTTCAGAATCCAGCATCTCTCATCCGATCTCACATCAAACCAAATATTGAACATTTATTGGCTACTTGTTTAGAACCATCAGCACCGTGTGGAATAACTTGATGAAAATTGTTAATGCAGAAAACCAGCGGAGTGGACAACTGATGAAGAATTTTGCTTATTACTATGATTATTTTAACGTGTCTTGCATATTTTAGCGGAAAAAGTGATTTTTTTCATTTATAAACTTTTATACGGTGAAAATAAAAACTATGCGTCTCACTAAAAAAATATTTTCGATCAAATGTGTAGATCCCTTTAAGATGAATAATTTCTCGTTCGAACATTGTTTTGTATCTCGCATAGTTTTGCTAGAAAATGCAATTTGTTACTTCCCCATGCTCAACACATATATGCATTAACTCGCACAGCTTTATATGTATATAAACAAGCATCAATGTGCTCAAGCATTTCAGCAGTAATACCACCTATACCAGCAGCTTTGTTATTCTTTAAGTTCTTAATTAGAGCCCCAATCTCAAAGACAAACATTTCGATTTCACTACTTTGCACGAGATTTTCTAACGTATATTCTATGTCACAGTTATTATGCCCAATAGCTTTCCCTTCGTACAATTTCTGAAAAAGTCACTCATACAGTCCATTGCTTTGTCAGTATCCCATACCATTTCGCGAACGAAATTCTTGATTTATACCATTATATTTTCCATGTGCCGTCTACATTTTTATGGCCTATTTCGGTCTTACAGTTTATCGTCTTATTACGATCTTTCATTTTAACTTCTGGTTTCCGCAAACCCTTTATTTTGACTCATGTCTGCATCGCCTTTTTAGTTCTCTTTCTCCTCCATCTTTGACAAGGGGTTATTTGCAAACTAAGACGTAATTGTCCGTTTTACACTCAGAACCTCTCACAACCCTTGTATTTCTTACCAGCCCACTTAGCCTCTCATCCGCTATAAAAGAATTATTCATATTCTGTACCTCACCATAGCCTAGCTAGGGAGGTTGCCGGATGGTAGAGTGGGCGAGGCTCACATTGCTGTACAAAGAGGTCCGCGTCATTTACTGTGCGATGAGGTACGTCTGGAACGCGAGATGTATATCTTCAGAACGTTGGAAACAATCAAATGCACCGAGATCTAAATACCTGGTGAAGGCGGCCAGATTTGAAGTACTACCTTCGAAATAAACAAGGGTATGGCACAATAGGCTTTATAGCGTGAGCGCCAGGGTCGGAGTTCACAATCTCCCTCGCAAACATTACAAACGAACTAACTAACTATACACATTTTTGCATATTTTTTCTCAAAAGATTGTCTTTCCTTGTCTTTACAGCTTGCTTTATTCGCCCTGCTGAAAATCTCCACATAGGGTCCTATATAGGAACCCATATGGGGACCAAACTGGGAATACGCATGGATTTTGATATAAAATCTTACGGGCAAATTACAAAAGGTCATGGGATAGGAACTCATGCGGAAACCCATATGGGGACATCTATCTGAGATCCTATATCGATATCTGTATGTGAAAACCTATAAAGTAATCCTAAATGAAATCCCACATAGGATTCTAATTTTCTTTTTAATGAAATTTTGTATCAAAATATTACTTTTATACTAGGTAATCTTGAAGGCCAATAAAAAGTACTGCACAGTAGATGTTATAGAAAACAACTACGCAGACCTTAATTAAATTCTCTATATAGATTCCCAGGTAGGTTTCAGCATGGGTTCACATGCAAGTTTCCACACGGATTCCCATTCTACTCGCCAGGAAGAGATAAAATCTTGAAGACTTGTAACTGTGAAGTTCTTCATGAACCCTAGAGATTTCTTCACCTCTGTGGCTGTGATTGGTATACATTCCTCCTCAGATGTTGTGAGGTTGTCGCATAGCTCTTTAAAGCGGATGATATCCCCAGAGTCTTCCTTTAAGATGTGTAGAACCTCATCAATCTCTCTCCAGAAAATCTCAAACTCCTCGGGCTTGGGCGGATTTTTGACAGAAACGGCGTTACCGCTACAGAAGTGCGATGGGTCAGTGAGAAAATGTTCATTATTTCAGACCCACCCCACCTTGATCTATATTCTTTTTCTGGCATCAGATAACACCCGTATTTTGTCAACAATGTGCTGCTTGATTGTTAGCTGCATTAACTTGTTAAATATGTGATGTTACGTTCGTAGGCAAGTTTTTGGACCCTTTTCGCAAATGGCCTACCAGTTGTTTCGTAGTCAATCGCACACTGAACACGGGAAAAGTTCTGTCTTGCCCAACCAATCTTTTTGTTCAGTTGATGTAAGCGCCGTTTGGTCTTTTGATTCATCGTCAGTTCAAACCTTCGATTTGAATCGGGCAAAGCTCTCGCGACACTATGAACTGAGCAATTAATGGTCCAGAGGTTCGACTCCTCTGAGAGATCCTCATGAAGGGCAAATTTCATTTCAGCCAGATCTAGATGCTAAAGAGGGTCTTGGATGTTGATCTTCCTCCTTGTCCTGCAATCGCCCTCGTCTCTCAGGGGATACCTATTTTCAGGTATTGCTCCTAATGTCGCTTCCTCTTCTTCATCTGCGGCTTGTTCTTGCATCGGCTGCGGAAGCGTTCTGCGTACACATCCTGGTCGTGAGATGTTGTCAGCGCGATGTCTCAACGACTGCTGCAAAATGTACAAAAGCTCTAAGTGCTTCAGGCACCAATTAGTGTGCATGCGCGCTATGCAGAATCTGCGAAAAAGGATAATGCCACCTGCATAGCATTTCAGCAAGTCGTCCCTGAGTCTATCCGTCCACTCAATAGTCGTGTTTCCACCTAAATTATTCTCTGCACCTTGAACTTTAGGGCGATGGGCACTCTTTGCCGATCCATTGTCAGATTCTCTGCTCGTTTGATCGTTTTGAACCTCATATACAACTGGGTGTAAATAGCCATCTTTCAGGTCCATTAAAGTCATATAACACTCTTAATTTCTCAGTCCCAGAGCTGTTTTTTAACTAAAAGTCTTGTATTAAAACCTTTAAGATTGAGTATGAACCTCTCACCGTTATTTTTAAAATTATGGTAAAATTACCGGACATTTTCAGAAACATTGAAATGTCAGAAATAGCGATAAATTTTGGAAATTTAGAGTATGCTCATTTATAAGTTACCTATGGTAAGTTCTCTCTTCGAAATGGTCCAATCACAGAGGCTCTCACTACTGCGTTAAGAAAATGTCAAACTAGAAATTTGTTTTTTTTTACTAGCTGTCTAAAAACGGTCGGGGTCTTATAACGGAATGGGGGGGGGGGACACTCGAAATCTATGGGGCTGAGGTTCCATTTCTTGGTGTTACATGAAACTAAAGCGTCGGCAGATTATCGTGGCGGTGAGTTTTTGTCTTCTTCATCGTTCGTTAACGTGGTATTATTCGAAAACAGCTGATACGCAGTACTTCGTCTGTCACTTTTTCGGTAAGTACTTTTTCGATGTACTTTTACAAATGAATCGAGCTATAATGTGACTTATTCTGTTGATTTTTTTCGTAGTACGGGGAACAAGAAGATCGAGCGGCACGAGAGCCGTGTGTTTTTTGTACATTTTCGTATTTCAAAAATTTGGTCCCTTTTTTTTGATACCTCAGAAACGCGTACGGTCGTTCATGACGAAACAAACGCACTGAACGAAAAAAAGGAAAAAGACGATGAAGTAAACCCTTTTAGTTCTTCCGCTACCGTCGAGGTACCCCCGTCCTAGATTTTGAAAATTCGTGGCGCCTTCATTTTTTCATGTAACGAGATAAAATTCACAAAGGACATAGATCTACACTATTTTTACGTAAAAAGAATCACGCACCCTTTGGTACTACATACAACGTATTGCGAACGTTTTTTCGTCGCCCTGTAAAATTTCGGAAATCACACTTACGCCCTATAGTTTTTCCGCTCTTCATTTACATTTGTTCTGACAGCCAAGCAGCACTCAAGGCTGTTACATCTGATGAGCTTACTTTCAAACGCTTCTGGAGTTGCCTTCAAGATCTTCTTAAGGTTGCCGGTAAAAACTGGGTCTGTCTGATCTGGGTTCCAGGCAATGAAGATATTGAAGGTACTGACAATTCACTGGCTAGGATGCGAGCTCCACAGCCCCCGATTGGCCCGGAACCCTTCTGCGGTATCTCGCACACATCGTACACTCTCGGAGGACTATGTGAGATATTGGAAGGGAACCAAAAAAATGGTGCATTCTAAGAATTTAATATCTGGTACATGTACTAAGAGGGCCAATGAACTCTTAAACATGGAAAGAAGGCAGATCAATGTCGTAATAAGGATGCTTACTGGACACTAATAACTGAGGAAACACTTGACCAACATGAGGATTGGAGACAGGCCTCGTTGTAGCAAATTTCATTTTCCTGTGAACATAGCTCGCCAGATACCTTTTGAATATGATGTACTAGATAGCGTACCTAAGAAACAAGTACCTGGGGGATTATTTGATCGAACCAGAAGACTTTCATGACATCTCCTACAAATCAGTGTATACCTTCATGGTATAAAAGATGGTTAAATTCTAGGGTATAGTACAATACGTTTTGCCGCAGTTCACAGAAGAACACAAAATCAGAATGAGACTTGAAAAAATGATCGATGATAGTTTTACGTTTAACTATCAAGGTGATCACTTTGGTCCGAATGGCAATAGCACTTACAAAGTAAAATAATATTTCTATATTATTGACCACGTCCCCAGTGTCTCGCAGAAGATATATATCAAGATAGAAAGCGTAAAAATAGAATAAATAATAATCATAAAGATAGAGTAAATACAGCAAATTTAAATTCTTTATCGTCAGTTCCAAGTAAGTGGCCTTCAAATTGCGAAATATTGAAAAACTGTGTGTGAAATTTGGCCACTTTATAAACCGCACTTTTTAAACTTGAATTAATGGAAACTGATAAAATCTGTAACAACTCATAATCAGAGAAATGAGTTGTGGGCTTTTTGTTGTTTCATCAGATTAAAAAAACAAACATACATTTGATATGCATTGTGATAAGTATAATATTTTTTTTTAATTAAACGGATTCAGCTAGATTGACAATCCAAAATCAAAGCAGCTTAGTGTTAAAAAATGGCACGAAAACTTCAAGGAGAGTTACAATAAGAATTACAAAAGAAAATAATATAATTTTACCATTTACATAGGAAATTTTTCTTAAAAAAATAAAAATTGCATAAATAATTACCAAATATTTCAAACAAGAATTATTATTCTTGTAATTCATGTAGTGTAGCATTTATCCCAAAAAATAATAAGTTTTCACGATTTAAAGGCGAAAAAAAATTATTTAAACAAATAAAAAGTGGATGAAAAATTAAAAATTAGTTTAAAAGTACTTGAAAACTTGCAATTTATCAAA
>CAKNWT010196622.1:0-12648 GCA_932066315.1 Andricus coriarius
AAACGGTTTTTATTTTACACTATTATTAATTTGAAATCACAAAATTTGCATAAAACTAGTACTTCAAAAAGTTCATCACTGACACGAAATATGTTATCAATAAAATGGATCATGTTATGCCGAACAATACTTCTGGTTCTACACTTCAAGTCGCAGATACTCTCAGCGATGAAATACAATAACTCCCGATATAAGAACGGTTTCAGGTATGGCTTTCAGTGGCCTTGATCCTAAATCGGGGGAATCTAAAGGTAAACAGGCAGGGCCGCGTGAACCCTATTTGTTGTATTTCGACGCATGACGCAACCGGATGCAACTAATGCGCTGAGATTGTGGCTCTCGTGCTGTTTGTCACGCTTGACTGAGCATTGCCTCTCTCGGTCCCGCGACTCTCTTCATTACGAAACTGCCAAGGCAATTGAGTGTACGTTGTTTTGTAGAAGAAAATAGGTGACACGTCAATTTCTAATTTAAAGGGGGAAAAAATTCACAAAGTTACAGATATTTGAATTATGACATCCATTTTTCAAAAAGTCACAAATTTTTTCTTTAAATTTCTATGGCTTTTTTTACCTAATTCAGATATTCGAATTTTCTTTACGGATTCTGTTGACTTTTACTGATAAGATGCCTTCCTTCGATTAGCAGATTTTTTTTTAATATTCCAAACTATAAAAGAGGTGGGTTTTTGCAAAAAATATTCTGCATTTTTTTCATCGAATTTTGAAAATATGAAAAGAAAATTTTCTGAAAACCCCACCCTTTTTATTTTTTGCAATATTTTTTTTTAAGTTTCTCCTTAAGGAAAGGCATCCTGTCTGCTTTATGCGGGCTAATTCATTTTTTTAATCCCGGAGAATTTTGTTTTTGAAAATATAATTTTAAATTTTTCTCGTGAACGATGCAAGATAACACAAAAGAGCGAGAGAAATATTTTTTTAGATATTTTTTAGATGTGCAAACTTTGTTGTTAACATTTGATTGTATGTATCTTTCGTTGTTTTCGAGAAAAATGCGATAATATTATTTTATTCAAAAAAAATTTTCCTGACTACAAAAATGACCAAATTAAAAAAAAAAAGGCAAAAATTATGAGTGTAGGTTTTTTGTGAAAATCGACTTTTGTATTGAAAAAATATAGCCGAAAATAAAATTTATATATCTAAATTAGGTCAAAAAGTACAGAATTTTAAAGACAAAATTTGTGATTTTTGAAGAACAGACGTCAAAATTCAAATAATATTTGTTACGGATATTATCCATAACTTCCTGGATATTTTTTTTCTCCAAACAGAAGATTCTGCGACTTGAAGTTATTCAGAATCTACCGGATTTGAAATGGATTCCATTCATATAAAAATCCCAATTATAGAACTTTTTCATTTCTTGTACGAGGGAAAACATTATAAGGAATTACTTTGTGCACTTTTTTGTGACTGCGAAGAAGCAGAACGAAAATTCTTATTCAAATTATAATTTTATGAAGATGACTGAAAGGAACCATTTGTTTCACTTTGCGTTTTTGTCCATTTTTTTTACAATAAAAAACGTAAATTGTCTGTTGCCTTATATCTTAAGTGAGCATTGATAAAACGATCAAAAATCGTTTTAGTTTTAAAAACGCTTTTTAGGTTGGTAATTTATTTAATTATTTTCTCGATTTAACAATAGCTAAACTTTAACCTTATATACTATAATTTATTTATTTTGGATACATAAATTTCCAAAAGGGTTGTTTTGTTAAAAATATTTTGCAACGGTGTCGACCCCCCCCCCCCCCCCCCCCACCCAGGTAATAGATCGCAACATATTCTCAAACACCCATCTCCCTAAAAGCTGTTACGTAATTTGTTGATAGCCCATGGTAACAATTAAACTAGTACTTTGTTAAAAAATTAATTTTTTCTTTGAAGATACATAATTTGAGTTGAAAACTCATCTATTCAGTTGAAAATGTACCTGTTTTATTCAATGTTCGCCTATTTTGTTGAAAATTCGTCTTTTCTGTTTTAATTCAACATTTTTTAAATAAAGATCTTCGTTTGTTTAAATATAAAATATTACATTTTTTCTACAAGAATTCCTCTTTTTTGGTTGAATTCAAGTGCATTTGTTTTAAAATAAAAACCTAATTTTGTTATATCAACTATTACATGTTTCGATAAGAATTCCTCTTTTGATTGAGAATTCAACTATTTAGGTAAAAAATGAAATACTTTGTTAAAATTTCATTTTTCGTTTTTGAAGATTCGTTATTTTATTTAAAAATTCATCTCTTCGGTTGAAAATGTAACTGATTTAATAAATACTCACAAATTTTATTGAAATTTCATATTTTTTGGTTTAATTCAACCTTTTTTTTTAAATACAAATATTCTTTCGTTTAAAATATCAACCATTACATTTTTTTTAGAATTCGTCTTTTTTGGTTGAAAATTCAAGAACTTGCTTCAAGAACTACCTACTCTGTCAAAAAATTATTTTTTGGTTGAAGATTCATAATTTTAGTTAAAAGTTCATCTCTTCGGTTGAAAATATAACTGTTCTATTAAACCAATTTTTTTGCAAACTGTTATTTTTTTGTTTAATTTAACTTTTTAAAATGTTAAATACAAATATTTTTTTGTTTAAATATCAACTATTGCGTTTTTCGTCGCGAATTCGTCTTCTTTGGTTGAAGATTCAACTATACTTAGGTAAAATATTAACTACTTTGTTAAAAATTTATTTATTTTTGTTGAAGATTTATTATTTTAGTTGCAAATTCATCTTTTAAGTTGAAAATGTAACCGTTTTATTCAACATTCACTTCTTTAGTTGAAAATTCGTATTTTTTGTTTAATTCAACTGTTTCTTTTTTAATAAAAATCTTCTTGAAAATTCGTCTTTTTGGTTGATAAGAAATCCTCTTTTGGTTGAAAATTCAACTACTTAGGTAAAAGATGAACTAATTTGTTTAAATCTTCTTTTTCTTTTATTTTGAAGATTCATTATTTTATTTAAAAATTCATCTCTTCGGTTGAAAATGTAACAGTTTTATTAAATACTCACGAATCTTACGGAAAATTCATCTTTTTGGCTTAATTCAACTTTTTCATTTAAAATACAAATATTCTATTGTTTAAATATCAACCATTAAATTTTTTTGAGATGTCGTCTTTTTTGGTTGAAACTTCAAGAACTTAGGCAAAAGATTACCTCATTTGTTAACAATTTTTTTTTGTTGAAGAGTCATAATTTTAGTTGAAAATGTAACTCTTCTATTAAAAATTCGTCATTTTGGCAGAAAATGAAGCTTGAAAGTTGATCTTTTGGGTTTAAAATTCAAATAATAGGCTTAAAAATCATCTATTTTGATAAAAACGCAATATTTTTACTTGAAATGTTAGGAATTTTAAGCGTTTCAAATTTAATTTCAATTTGTAAATAAAATTTTTAGTTGGCATCAGAGTCGGTAATATTTATTTTTGTCCTGCAATTAATTCTTGAAACATTTTTTTTAAAATAAATATTAGATTTGTTATGTTTTACCCCAGCCTGACTTCCCAGTGGGCACAAAACCATGAACATCCAAAGCACGTCCTTGGGACGTTCCTAGGACGTCCAATGTCAGTCCAAACAACGTCTCTGAGACGTCTAATGTCATAAAGATGTCCTAAAAATGTCTTAAAGACATAGGACGTTCTCGGGACATCTTTCGGACTGACATTAGACGTCTTAAGAGCATCCCTAGGATGTCCAAAAGACATGTACCAAAAGACGTCTTAGGGACGTCCCTAAGACGTCTCTAGGACATCCTTAATTTTTTTGCCCACTGGGTTACCGGACTCTTCAGTAAGGCAATATGAATCAGACCTACCTTAAACATTACATTTTATCAACTTAATAATTTTTTATCTTTTAATTTAAGTTTTGGACTCTATCCGTGGCTGGAACAACATTAATTTTGATGAATTTAAACAAAAAATTAAAATTTATGTCAATTATATTAAGTTTTAGCCCCTCTAGCCGTCGTTGAAATGCATGATAATATTAACTGCAAAATCTAACAAATTCACAAAAAACCATAATAATTTTTGGAAAATATAAATTATAATGGAATTTAGGTTAATTACATTATAAAATGTACATGGCCTTACTGAAGATTCCGGTGAGTCACTCCGGGACGAAACATAACAAATTTAATTTTTATTTTCAAACCAAAAATTAAAAAAATTAATTGCAGAACACAAATAAATAATACCGACCCTATAATGCCAATTAAAAAACATCTTTGCAATTATCATACTTGGGTCAATTAAAAACGATATCTTTCGAAAAACCAGGAAAGATGTCACCTAACTGAATTTTATAATATGTATTGTGAAACTTTCGAATATTTCTGAAACTTTGGTCTAATGAAACGTTTCAATGTTTCAGTGAAACTTTTCATCGCTTTACAGTTCTCTAGTATCGTCTGGTATCGTCCTTATCGACAGAGAAGTGTCACGCATAAAGCAGGAATTCGTCACTCGTCATATGTTCTGTCGGTTCTGTCAAAAAATCATTTCAGCGTGCAACTCCAAAACAAGACACATTTTTGATCTGTAAAGGTTCGAGGTAGTAGTTTTGACGCTTTCAAGATCAAAAAACATCAATGTTGGTTCGTGTTATTGATTTATTATGATAACGTAACCTATTTGAAAAGACTGACGTGGTGCAAATTCCTAATTACCCGGAAGCGAGATAGCAGGCCTCAAGTTTCGAGCATTGTTCCGAGATTGACGGGAGATTTTTACAAAGTGGCCTTTTGTCGCCTCAACTGAGATTATTCAGCAACTGAAAATCGTGAACTTTACGCATGATAAGAGCCAAAACGTTTTGAAGATTCTAACCTCAAATTGGACGGGAGATTTTGGAGTTTGACTTTCGGGTCGGTAAAAACAAAAGAGAGCAATTTTTCGTGTTGCAGTAATTGGTCGGAAATCTGCTTCGATAGAAGCGTTAGGGAATCAAGAACTGTGTCAATTTATGGCCAGGATGAACAGAAAACCTAATAGTGCCACTGCTAGATTAAAGCAGGATTACATGCGGCTCAAGAAAGATCCAGTTCCCTATGTTCTTGCTGAGCCAGTACCATCTAATATTCTGGAATGGCAAGTCATTTTTTAGTTTACTGTCATTTTAGAGACGGATTGTTTATTTTATCTATTTTTCTTTGTTGAAAAACGTCGTGTTTTTGAGAAATTGTAACCTACGTTGCGGACGGCTTGAATTTCCCGATTGGGATAAGATGACTCTTGACAATTTTTCATATTCTTTTTTTATTGAGGAATGCAAATTTAAATTAGAAAAGATGTTTTTCTGATTTCTGGAATAGATTTCATCGTAGTCTATGTTTTACTTTAAGCAAAATCTTTCTAGAAGAAAATGTATACTTGTTAGACTTACTGGATTTCTGATGTTTACGAAGTGCATTTTGAATTAGATTTGTAGAAAGTTAGTGTTAATTGCTCAAATTAAGCTTATTTCTTCGTTATTTCATATAAATATCGCACTCTTCAAGAATTATGAAATTATGTTTACGGACATTTCTAGGGTGTCTAGCGAAATTTCGTTTTCAAATTCCCGGATATCCCGGATCAAAATGAACGTTTTTCCCGTTTTTTTTTCTTGTGATATATGTGTTTCAATTTCGCAACTAATTATTAATTAAAAAAGTACTCAAAGATATTAGAAAAGTTGAACAAATTATTAATCATTTATCAGGGCTAGTATGATTTTACCAAGAAAATCGGTTTATGATCAGTTTTAAGGGAAATATTTTGAAATGAAAAGTCAAAATATAATGTGTATCAGAAAAATAAGACATTTATTATTTCTAAACTAAAATTTAAACCAAACCTGGCGGAAAAAATGTTTACAAAAATGTACAACTTTTTTATAACTGTAATTTTTGGTTAAAACATGTACTTTTTGTGAAAAAAAGGAAAAAGTTTAACAAAAAAATACTATTAAATACAAATAGCTAATTTTTTCTTGTATTTTCTTGTAGTAAAACATGAAAATTAACAATAAAGTACAGGTCTCTACAATTAAAAAATGTGTATAACTTTTTATCAATATTTTTTTTTACTTTGTTGTAAAAATCTACAAGGTATTAAAAAGAACTACAGGATTTTACATTTTTCAATTGGGATGTTTGACGTCATAAAAACGCTTTTAATTTTACGTAAATTATTGTAGAAAATTACAAATCTTTACAAAAAATACAAGATTTCACGAGAATTGAAATATTAGAAATCTGTACTGAAAATTATGTTAAAAATACTGATAGTTTATTATAGAAATTTATTATTGCTATTATAATAAATCACAGATTAAGCAGCAATTTCAGTTGTGCAACATTTTTTACACTAAATTTTTACCTAGATATCCACATCTATCAAACGTACTTTTAAGTCAGAGATGTTATTTATTTTTCAAAATAATTTTATGTAAATTATTTCAGACAAGGAAATGCATTTTAATGAAAAAACATGATTTAAAAGTGTGTATAAGTTTATTTTGCAAGATATTAACATTGCAGTGACAGTCATCACTGTTGCATTAATCATAAAAGCAATGAATTTGAATAAATTATATCAATGTTATAAACGCATCTAACTTCAGTTCCGCATCGGATCAAGAGTGGTTATATTCAAAATAATGTCAAACATAGTAAAATTTCAAAATTTTGAAGATTTCCATATAAAATTTTGAAGTTTTTTAAGGATCTTTAAAGGTTTTAAGAAAATAAATAAAATTCTTGAGATTGCTGAGAAAATTTGAAATTAATTTTTATATTTAAAAATATTTAAAAAATTGATTAATAAATAACAATTGAATAATTATTGATTTGGAAAAAAATCGAGGAAGTTTAAGGGTATATTTAGAAGTTTTGAAAAGATTCCAAAATACTTTAAAACATAAAAAGTTTTAAAGACATTTAAAACGAAATGTAGATATTTGAAGATTTTGAACAAAAATTTAGAAGCTTTAAACCATTTTGAAAGGTTTCACAATAATAGAACAATTTCATCAAAATTCCTAGAAAAACTAAAAATGATTTTTCTTTTGTTGAAAAAATTATTTTTAAAAGAATATTTAAAAAGATTTACAAAAATTTCAAAAAATAATCTAGAAAATTTTAAGGCTATTTTTTAAATCTTGCAATAATATCTAAAAATAGTAGGAAAAAATCGAGTTCCAAGATCATAACAAAATTTTTATTAGATTCCTGGAAAATTTGTAAATGATTTTTTTGAAACAAATTTTTAAGAGGATATTTAAAAAGATTTCAAAACAAATTTTGATGTACAAATTAATGTTTCTAACTTTAAATTGATTATAGTGATATCATTTTGAAAATTTATAAATGTTGTACTCATTCTTCAATTTATAGTATTGAAAATGATAGCGTGGATTTCTTTTTTTTTTTTTTTGAAATCTTTGAACCGTACAATGTATAAAAGTTTGAAAAATTATTTTGCAGCTCAACGGCTTTTAATTACAAAATTTTAAATTGAAAAGGGTTAAAAGTTTCCATTTTATACCCTTAAATTATTGAGCGTTTAAATTAAAAAAATGTTAAGCTTTAATTTTAAAACTTTAAATTAAAAAGTATTCCCCTTTGACTGTTTTAATTTGCAGTTCAGTTTCAATAACTTCAAATGAAAAAACTTGTATCTTCAGGAGTTCGAATCTTTTAATTTCAGTGACAGTGATCAATTTTTTCTCAATTGTTCAGTTTCTATTTGCAATCAAAAAGTTGTTCTATTTCGACCTAGGATGACAAATATTGAGAACATTGCAAATACATAGTTTTAAATGGCATATATGGTGTCCAATCGATTACTATATATTTGACAAAAAAACTTCGAACCTAAGGTTTTTTGTTGTTCAACAACGATCATGCCCACATCAAAATTCAAAATTATCTCATTGCAATAATAAATTTCTACAATAAACTATCAGTATTTTTAACATAATTTTCATTACATATTTCTAATATTTCAATTCTTGTGTTTTTATGACCACAAACAGCCAAATGAGACAAATGTAAAATCCTGTAGTTTTCTGTAATACCTTGTAAATTTTTATAACAAAGTAAAAAAATATTAATAAAAATTTCTACAAATTTTTGAATTGTAAAAACTTATACTTTATTATATATAATTTGTTTTTGGTCTGAAATATGTCATTTACCATCTCTACCATTATATTTATAAGAAAATACTAGAAAAAATGAGCTATTTGTATTTATATGTATTAACTTTTGTACATTCTATTACAAAAATGTACATGTTTTAACAAAAAATTACAATTGTAGAAATGTTTTACTTTGTTGTAAAAATTTTGGAACCTTTGGGAATTTTGGAACATTAAAAAAGTATAACAAAATTTAACAAAATTAATTATTAAAACTTCGACCATATATGTGTTAATTAAAAATAGTATAAAAATCACTCAAATGAATACTAAAATGAATAAAAATAAAAGTTTGAAGAAAAAAAACTTGTAATTCAAAATTTCTCAGAACAAATAAATACTTTGATGTTCATAAAAAACGGAAAACGGTTTATTGGAACAATTAATTTTTTTTCGACCTTTTTTAATTTGGAATTTTTTACTTTAAAATTATTAGGTTTACAACTTTACAACATGGTAGGTGCTGCACCGGAAAATGGTCAAGAATTTTAGAGACCGGAAATTGGCAGTGAATTTACTTTTTGATCTGGAATTGTACAAAAATCTATTTAATCATTTGAAATATCGTATATTTTATATCACATGATATAAATTAAATTTTAAATAATTGCGATTTTAACTTTTTGTAAATATTAAGTTCAACTGTTCACTTTCCTAATTATGAAATCATCATTCAGTTTACACTGGGTGATTCTAAAATTTTTATGTTTAAAATTTTTCCATTTTAGGTCTTCTGAATCTGTTCGAAGTTAAGCAATTTACATATTTTAACGTTAAACATGGAACATATTGAATTCGAAAGCCTTAAAAGTGTAGCAAATGTCAACGTCCGATTGAAACTTTATAAACTATTTTCAATCTTAAAATAATTTCAAATTATTAGATTCATAATTAAATGCTTTTTTTAATTTCAAATTCTATGTTCAAATATTGTTTCAGTCTAAAATATAACATGTTCCATCCATGCAATTTGAATTATTTTTTGATTCAAAAAGGCAAATTTTTTCAATACTTAGCAATATTTGATTGTTTATTTTTAAACTTTGAAGGTTAGAATTTTAATTGTTTCATTTTGTTGAATTTTCAGTTTGCAAGTGAAATTTGTTATTGTTGATGACTAAATAACAATTGAATAATTATTGATATCAACCGACTTTAAATTAAAATAATTTCAGTTCTAATTTAAAAAAATTAATTGCATTAATTGCTAAGCTTTGATTTTAAAAGTTTAAAATTTAAAAGATTCAAATTCAAAACACAGGACCATAATACGAACGGAAATTTACTAGAAAAAATAAAAACAATGCTCTCCCGAATGCAAACAAAAAAGAAGTAAGACAGAAAAAAAAGAGCACAAGAAATTTTTCTGAGATTGAATTTTACGCTGGCATTAGTAGACAAATTTATTGCCTGCACCATGTTTTGGTTAGTTAATTTCTAAGATTTCGCAGCTTCTGATTGGCTGGCAATAAATCGACGAAGATCAACTCGTCACACGCTTTTACCATTTAATCATAAAATTTAACAATAATAATATTTTTACGCAGAAAATAAGAATTTCTGTATAAATTTAAAAAGTTAAAAGTTTGAATATCTTTTAGCTTCCCTTTTTGGGAAATTTGGAGCGCTTTCAAATTTACATGCTTTTCGAGTATTATTTTTGTTTTCCAATGTGTGCTTCAAGTTGCAAAGGCTTTCAATTAGGCAGGCTTTCAAAGAGTCAAAGTCTCCTTGTAATTTGTTATGAATCACTTTTAAAAAACATAATCAAGAACTAATTAACTCACCTTTAATAAATAACTTTTAGAATTTAATTGTAGATCTAAGGCATAACTTTCTCATTTGTTAAATATTATTTATTAGGCATTACGTTGTCAGAGGACCGGAAAACACGCCGTATGATGGTGGGTTTTATCATGGAAAATTAGTCTTTCCGGGAGAATTTCCATTCCAACCACCCAGTATCTACATGACTACGCCGAATGGCAGATTCAAAGTTAACACTAAACTTTGTCTCTCGATATCTGACTTTCATCCAGATACGTGGAATCCTGCTTGGAGCGTATCTACCATACTCACAGGATTACTCAGCTTTATGGTAAGTTTCAAATATTAAAATTTTGTTAGAAAATCTGAAATTTTGAAAATCCATTAATCAGGAAATTTGGAAAATTTGTCTCTGTAAATAAACTCTGTAGCAGAATTACAACAGTTTTAAAGTCATAGAGTTTAATTTAGAAGCGAATGATATGAAAGATTTGCTATGCAGCTATACATTTTTTATTTTAAAAGCTATAAATTTGATATTGTACCATTTTCGAGCAATGCAAATAAAACAATTTTCAATTTTAAGCGTTTTTTTAATTTGAAAATTTTTAGAAATTTAATATCATTTAATATTAGTTAATATCAAATAATAATATTAATATTAATTAATAATATAGTTTAATATAGAATTCAAAATGGCTTATTTAACTAATCATTGGTTGTAATTATTTTTCAACTATAAAATATAATTATTTTCAAACGATAGAAATGGAAAAGATTTAAAAAGAAAACCAAACCATTTTCAATGTATCAATATCTATTTTCAGTTCAAGATTGTTTAATTATTTTTTATTGAAGGATTTGAAAAGGGGAGTCAAAAAATTGTAAAATATTTTTCATCATTCTGACTTTTTATATAATGAAGCAAAAAGGTTACAGACTCCACTCATGCTCGAAACTAAAAAAAATGTAATTGTGATAGATTTAAGCAATTACATTATTTATTTCGAAAACATTAGTTTCCAATTATTAATTTTATATTTTTTTGGTACAATTTCGAAGATTTAAAATTAATCCCAAAGACTTTTATATATTATAAATTGAACATCATTTCCTTTTACACTTGTGTGTTTTTAAACTTTAAATAATAAAGCGAATCAATTGAAAAAACAGGAATAAAAAAATCATCTCTGCAGACCAACTTCATGCTGCGAAAGAATGAAGATTTTTTATTTTGTACGTTTCAGTTTGAAAAAGATCACATATTAAGGCATCGATGTGAAGGTTTAATAATTATATTTGAACATATTAAAAATTATTCAATCTGGAACATTTTTACGTTCATATTGTTCATGTATTAAAGCTTTCTATTAGAAATAAAATGGTGTCTATTAACTTGAAAGGATTTACAGTTTACATATAGGTTTGAAATTTTTTAGTTTTTTAGCATATTATTAAATTTAAATTATTAGCGAAAAAAAATTATCGACGCAGAAAATTTGTAACCATTTCATAATTTTATGTCTTATGAATAAATTGAGTTTTGAGTCAGTCGAAAGAATTAATCGCATATCTAAATTTGCATATAATTATTTTTAAATTTAAAACACTTATTTTCACAATCTACTTCTAAAATTTAAATTCTTACCTACAAAAAATTACCGACGCAGTCAACTTATAAATTTTTCATAGTTTTGTGAGTGGTATGATTGTTGTATTAGTCTAAAGTTGATCAAAATTTACAATTAATATCTACATTTGCATGATTTAAATTGATTAGAAGTACCAATATTTAAAATTTCTAATTTATTATTGAATCTCAAAACAAAATAATTAAAAAACAAAATCATCACTACTAACCAGCCCTATGCTGCAAAAAGAAACAACTTCATACTGCGAACACTTGTCGATTATTATCAGTGATTTTCAATTTTATAATAATTTCAAATTAATAAATTCATAATTAAACGTTTGCATTCAATTTCAAATCTTACTTAAATATTGTTTCAGTATAAAATGTTCCATTTGCAACCCGTTCATTATTAAATTTTAAAAAGAACAATTTTTTAATTATTTAGCAATATTGGACTGTTCATTTAAAATTAGCAATTATAAATCAAATATTCAGAACTAAAAAATTCTAAACTTAATTGTTTGAAATAAAAAATTAAAATTTCAGAGTGCTAAATTTAAACTTTCAACGCTAGGACTTTAATTGTTCCATTCTAAACATTTTAATTTTGTAAGTGAAAGTTTTGATGTATAAATAACAACTGAAAAATTCTTAATTTGGAACGACTTAAAATTAAAATAATTGAACTTCCAATTTAAACAAATTTTAACGTTCAATTTTTAATGTTTCTAGCTTAAAATTATATAATATTGAACATTTACAAATTTATGGACTGATTCTTCAATTTAGAGCATTGAAAACGATAGTGTGGATTTATATTTTTTAACCAGAAACCTTTGAACTATTTGGATTAAAAAAATTTAAGCTTCAATTTAAAAAGTTTAAAATCCAAAAGAGTTCTACTTTGAGTGATTTAATTTGCAGTTCAGTTTTGATTACTTAAAATTACATTTTTCAGCTTTAACAGTTCAAATTTTTACATTCTCATCAGAGAAGGTATTAGATTTGTGTAAAATTTG
>CAKNWT010196623.1:0-10600 GCA_932066315.1 Andricus coriarius
GAATAAGCCGAATGAAGCCAAGTTGTCCAAGTGCGTATCCAAGTACTTTAGGAGAAGGAGGCCTACCAGGAGGCGACTTGTGCCTGGCACGAACTGGATGCTCCTCGGGAGCCTGAGGTATACGACGAGAAGGAGCGGCGCGACAGCGAACTGGGCGGGGAGTGTCAAGGCAATCTCTGCTTGACTGTGAACTTAACTCTGCAAAAATAAATAGAGCATTTATCTTTCTTATTGAACAAACTACAAAAAGGGCTTAATACTTTATTCTCGTTTTTTCTATAAATTACTTTAAAATCATAAGTAAAGTATTATGTAAAGAAAAGTTGTTATTCGAAACTCGCTAAAAATCATCTGGAGTTCTCATAAACTTAATGGAATTCTTTTAAATTTTAAAGTCGCTTCTAGATAATTTCAGTACCATTTTTTTTCAGTAAATTATTATTATGTCAAAGAACTGTATTTAAAAACAAAATCTTATTTACAAATGACCTTTTTTTGTCTTAAAAACTCAACCATTTTGTGGAAAAAATTATTTATTTATTTTTTTCAAAATTTGTCACCCTTGATTGCAAATTCAACTCTTTGTTCGTCAGACTAACTTTTTGGTTAAAAATAAAAAAATTAGTTGAAAATGATCTCGTTATTCTAAATTGAGCTTTTTGATTTGATAACTAATTCAACTGTCTTTCAATAAATTCGTCTTTGTACGTTGATCATTCAACTATTTGGTTAAAAATTCTATTGTATTGCTAAAAGTGGCTTTCTTTGATTTAAGCTTAGCAGTATATTATCCACAAAGGTGAAGAAGAGGGACATGATTGATACATGTATGTTTTCAGTTAGAGCCGTAGGAGCCGACTTCAAGAGACCTGGCTCGCTTTCGCCTCATTCACTCTTCGGTTCCGTCTCGCTTTCTGGGGCCTATCCCTCGGTTTTTCCCACCAATTCTTCCTCGTGACACATCATCCTTCCTCCTGCTCGCCTATGTTTTTGCGAGGAAGGCGACAAATGTGCGCTGGTGGAGCGGAAAGCTGGCGAGAGCCTTCTTTTGCTACTCTGACGCGCTAATGCTGATTCGCGTTCTTTATTAAATAGTCAAAGTCGAAACATTATTACATATTATACTTGCTTGTCCATTACTGATAAATTTTATATCAAACACGGCTATGTTACGATTTCCTCAAAGATTTCACTTCACTCTGTTTGCGTGTTATTTTGTTCTTACTAAAAGTTTATTTTGTCAATTATAACAATAGCATTTACGAAAGAGAAAGATAAAAGAGTGGTATATTTTTAAGTCATTTGGAGTTTAAAAAATTTAGCACTAACTTAATTTTGCATATTTCAAAGTAGAATTTTAAAATATTGTGGTGTCTGATGTCTACGATTTGGTAAATAGAGTATATTTGCCGGGACATTTAAGCAATTGAAAGTGCGCACCTACTTGAATCACTTTGACTACTTGTCCTAATTGTAGTCATATTAGATTGTACTCCTCACAAAAAAATTGAGTTGTTTCGATAATTATTTATCGAAGTGGTGGGGGTACAATTTTTGGATTTTTTAAGCAAAGCCTTAAATAAAATTTCACTACAAATGTTTTTAATCGATTTTTTTACCAAATATCTGGTGGCTGTGGCGATTTTTAAAAAAATTCAAAACTTGACCCTTATTATTGAAAATCAAAAATAAATTTGACTTTTTTTCACATTTCGACACTTTTTTTGCTCTAAAATAGTTTCTAAAGAAAGCTGAGATTGTTTCCTATGATATCACTATTTTTCAGAGTAGCAAATTAATTCGTATTTGAGTTATAGAACTATACGTAAACAAGATGCGATGATAGAGCGGGTGGCGCGCGATCTGCCCTAGGCGCTCACACCGAGGATCTTTGTGAAACGCTTTAGTGTCAGGTTTTTAGGTTAAGTAATATTATATGGTCATATTTTGTGTCTTTCTGTTCGATTTAAAATCATTGTCAAATCTAAAAAGAGGAAGAACATTGTCTCCTGAAATTGAAACCCTAGTCAAAAAAGTGTTATGAACGCGATGACAGAAGTCGAATGATGCCAGGGATGATAGACCTTGTGTGGATCAAGAATGATGAAACTCGTTCACATGTTCAGGAAAGGTTACTACTGTGTAATATCAACGAGTTATATGCTCAATTTATATCAGACCACGTAGGCCGGAAGATCAGTATTTGTAAATTCACAAAACTCAGACTTCGTCATAGGTTTCTAGCAGGAAGCAGCGGCACTCATGATGTGTGCGGTCGCGTGCATCATGAGAATGTCAAGTTGATGTTGAATGAGATAGATATTCAACGTTTAACAGAGGATACTGACATGGTGCTCTCAAATTATCACGACTGTTTGTATGCTATTGTACGTCCTAACTTTGAAGAGTTAGGCCTGAAGGAAAATTTGTTGCCTAAGGAGTTTTTGATTTGCTTCGAATTCGCTGAGTATTACGCCTTTATAATTCAGAATGCAGTGTAATCATTCGAACGGAAAAACGACCAAGCTACAAGATTCACTGTTGTGATTTATTATAAAAAAGATGGAGAGCTCAAGGACTTAAGTATCGCAATCATATCTGATAACTTGGTTCATGAGGCGGTGGCTGTTTACGAGTATCAGAAGATAATAGTGGATTACTTGAAAACTCATTTCAGGCCAAAGAAAATCTACTGATTCACTGATGGTGCAGGGCAACATCTTAAAAATAAGAGTAGCTTTGCTAATCTACAAGCCCATGAAGGAGATTTTGGTATCCAACTTGAATGGCACTTACGTGGCACATCTAATGGTAAGGGTGCATGTGATGGAATGTGAGCGAATATAAAGAGACATCCAGCACGTTCAAGCTTACAATGTGCAAAGGAAATCAGGACTTAGCCACCGAGTTACTGAAACCCAGATTTGACAACGCTGTTACGATACCAGGTACATTATAGTACCACGGTTTCATTCCCACTCAAGATGGAAAGCTTCAACTCAACAAGTTTTCGTCTTCTGAGAAATACGACATCTCGAATAGCGAAAAACAGAAACCGCAAAAGAGGCCTGCAAAGAAAACAAATGCTGAAACTGTATCAAAAAAATCGAATAGAAAAACTTTCTTATGCTCGAAATGTACTTCCAAAACATTGAAAACCCAGATCATTAAGAAAGACGAGTTAATTAAAAAAATTAATCGACTCGTCATTTTTAATTATCTGATATTTCCAAATTTTTCAGAAGTACATTAGAAACATGACAAATATTTCATATGCTGAAAAAATCATGTGCAGAGTTTCTAGACTTTTTCCATTTTCAGGTGCTTATACAAAAACTAATTTTCCCTACAGAAGATAACAACAAAAAAATCTCGAAAAATTTTGCAAACGCTGTTTACCAAAAATGTGGTCGGGGTAGGTTGGGAGAGATTAACGCGGGGCAAGTTGAGACGATTAAACGATTTGACGTATTTACAGTAGCGCTAGACATAGCTTGTGTGTTTATGTTATTGCTTAAACTTTTGCTTAAACTTGGAGTTTTTCCTGTCTACACCGAAAATCTAGAATGATGGAATCTGAAAATGATATAAAGTGACTCGACAAGCTTTTTTCTTACTTTAACACAACTGGAAAATTAAAAAAGTAAGTCAAATGTCTTTAAAAGTGATTGTTCCAACTTTCTTCCTTTTTAAAAACGACTACAGATTTTACAAATTGACATGGTTTTATTTATCCTAACCTGCCCAAGCATTGTCCCAACCTGCCCCGTATATGGGGCAGGCTGGGACACAGGACATGCCCTCAGTTATACACTCGCCAAAATTTATATAATGAATGGAACCATGAAACTAATATATAAAGAGATGAAGGAAAGTAAAAATACAGAGCTTGTGAGCATGAGAAACAGCAAAGGTGAAATTCTATATGATACAGACGGGACAGTAGTCGTTTTGCAAGACTCTTTCAAAGAATTATTAGGTGGTGAAGATATAGGGCAGCAGAACTGCGACATAGAACATAACGAATTAGAAAACCCAATTGAGAAAGTCTGTTTCACTGAAGTTAGAGATATAATTAAGAACTTAAAAAATGTTAAGGCTGCTGGTTTAGACACTATTAGCGCTGAAATGATTAAATACGGTGGCGAGTACATACCTCACAGGTTGTGCAAATTGATAAATTTATGTATTGATACTGGACAAGTCCCAGACGATTGGAGAAAAGCGATTATTGTACGAATATACAAAAGAAAGGGAGATAAAAACAACCACGATAATTACAGAGGTATCAGCTTACTAAGTACCGTAAGTAAAATATACTCAACAATACTTATTCGTAGGTTAATAGAAATTACAGCAGAAAATATATGGAAAGTCCAAAGTGGGTTTATGCCAGGAAGATCATGTACAGATCAGATATCTAGCTTAAGACAGATCACAGAAAAAAGATTAAGAGTAGGAAAAAAAGATTTCGGTGCATTTGTTGACCAAGAAAAAGCATTTGACAAGGTAAATAGAAATAAACTTTGGGAAGTCCTTAAAGAGTACGGAGTTCGTGGATGGCTGCTACAAGCAGTACAAACAATATATGCAGGCAGTAAAGCGAGTGTAAGGGTTAATGGGAAACTTAGTGACTGATTCAATATTACGCAGGGTGTTAGCCAAGGATGCGTTATGTCTCATGGCTATTTATCATTTTTATGGACAAGTGTCTAAGAATGGCCCTCTTCGACGAAGAAGGTGTAGATCTCAAAACGGTGAAGGTGCGTGGTTTGGCTTTGGCAGATGACAAGATTCTTATGGCAGAGTCAATCGAAGACTTGCAAAGAATGTTGAACAAACTTATTACAAGCATGAAGAAACTGGGCCTCAAAATTAACGTAAATAAAACAAAGGTAATAATGTTTGAAGGAAAATGTGAGAACACAATGTGCAACATTGTCCTGAATGATGAGAGTTTAGAGCAAGTTGACAAATACGTATATCTAGGTAGCCTATTCACAAGCGACGGAAAAATAGATAGGGAGTGAGATAAGCGCATTAATGAGCGTAAGAAGGTTATCGGCAGAGCAGGGTCCATTCTCAGAAATAAAAAAAATAAAAAGAAACTAAAATGACCGTATATAAAGCTTTAATTGTACCGGTTATACTATACGGTAGCGAGGCATGGACATGTCAAGAAAAGGACAAGAGTAAAATTAAGGCGATCGGCATGATACCTCTGCGCACAATATGCGGCAAAACGCTGTCGGACAAAGTCCGAAACGAGATAATTCTCGAAGAATGTGTTACACGGGAGACACTAGCTAATATATGGGAAAGAAATCAGTTAAGGTGGTTCGGACATCTTGAAAGAATGAAAGATGAACGACTGACCAAACAGGTGTATAAAGGTAAAGTAAATAGCAGAATGCCCAGAGGTGGACAGCCGAAAGCATGAGTAGAGTCTGTAAAAGAGATATTAATCCGAAGAGACATAAGAAGCCATGAAAACAGGAGAGCTTGCATGAAAAAATGCATGGAGGTGAAGCAAGCTAGTGAAGTATGCCAGGACAGAACAGTTTGGCGACAGATATTTTATAAAAAGAATGTGGGTAGAGTGAATGACGCCTGAAACAAAGACCTTGGATACTGATGGGCTCAAGTGGGGAGCCACACATAACAATTTTGTGAGGCTCTCCACGTGGTGTGATCGCTAGAGAGATTGATCAGCAACCTGGGTCGGAGCAGTGTTGCGGAGTGAATGTGTTATTCAAGTACATAACACGAGCACTCTAGATCAATCTAAAATATATATACCTTACACCTATATACCTATATACCTATCTACCCTAGACCTATATACCCATCCATACACCACTACTTTCCATCGGAGCAATTGAGCTGCCGGATCGAATAAGGGCACATAAAATTATTTCGCCGGCAGCGGGGAGACCCCTGACAGCTTTCAAAAACATTTTCGAATTTTAATTTTTAAAGCCTATATCTAGATTGAGAATTTTATTGCGCAACTTTTATCTTACAGGCAAAAAGTTGCAGTTTTTTTAGTTTTCTAATTAAAGCCAAAAAATTGACTTTTTTGGAAAAATCAATTTTAATACATTTTTCACTTCGACTCGTGCTCAGTCGGTCAGTTTTCAGATTTTTTCAATAAAATTTTGAGGGAATGTAGTTCAAAATGTCCTTCGACTGATAGAGCCACAGGGATTCGAAAATTTATTTAAAAAAAATTGTTGTTAACTTTTTTCTGATGCGTGGCGGTCATCGGACTTCCCGAACTTCCAGCGTTTCGTTTATCGAGTGAATTTTGAGCAACAAAAAACTTCAAGCGATAAAGTTGTTGACAACAGTACAAAGAAGTTTTCTGGAAAATTTTAGTTTAATTCAATTGATATTCAATAAGTTATAAGTGTATCAAGACGCTAGCTGGATATGATTCATAATATACAGTTCACCGGCGCCAAAAATAAAAACGAATCAAGTAATCAGGTAATATCAAAGTATTATGAATAACCAAATAATATTGCATATTGTGAAATAATGTATTCATTTAATATTATGTGCACTAGAATAGTTCTACTTTTGAAACAAACTGTACAGAAGTAAAACGAAAAAAAAAGCATCTAATAGTTGAGATTCGTCGGATTCCTGATTCCGCGAGTTTTTCAATGCTTCAAATTCGTGGAATTGAAAAAAGTGAAATATCGAGAAAGTGCATTTGTTTTTCATTCATATTGTATATTATGAATCGGATCTCAGACTCTCTCTAGTCTGAGTGCGAGTCAACCAGCCGCTAGCGACTTGAGACACTAATAATTTCTTAAATATTAATTCGATTGAACTAAAATTTTCCAGAAAACTTCTTTGTACTGTTGTTAACAACTTTCTCGCTAGAAATTTGTTGTTGCGCAAAATTCGCTCAATAAACGAAACGCTGGAAGTTAGAGAAGTCAGATGACCGCCGCCCATCAGAAAAAAGTTAACAACAATTTTTTTTTAAATAAATTTTCAAATTCCTCTCGCTCTACCAGTCGAAGGACATTTTGAGCTACATTCTCTGCAAATTTTATTGAAAAATTCTAAAAACTGACTGATGGAGTTTGGACTAGATAAATGCAGAACAGTGCATTTAGACAGAGGAGAATTAGGGACCGCAGAGCTACAGAACGATTTCGAGAATGACATCGAGGCAATAGCAGAGGGAGAGTCATATAAACACCTGGGCATTCTTGAATCTAAGGGTATTCAGCATATCATAGTTAGGAAAAACCTTACGACTGTCTTCACTACAAGACTCAGATTGGTTCTTAAAAGTTCTCTTAACTCGGCAAACAAGATCAGGGATATCAACACCTATGCCGTCCCTGTCCTCACGTAATCCTTTGGGCTCATCAAATGGTCGAACATCGGCCTTGAACGATTAAACAGAATCATCCGCGTAGAAATGACGAAGCACCGAATGCACCACAGTGATTCGGCGAATCACTTGTGTGAATCACAAGTTACACAGTTGCGAGACTATTTTAACAGCAAGCGAGATGTTACACTTTACAAAGCCATCTGTAAAGCTGATCTTGATGGAGAGAGAAAGCCATCTACGGCGAGCACCCCAAAACGTTAGATCAACATGAAGTGGATAGTGAGGCATCTAATATTTGGCTGAGAAAGGGCGACCTGTATCCAGAAAAGGAAGGATTCGATATTGCGATACAGGACACAATTGTCAGTACAAGAAATTATCGCAAACACGTGCTACATCAAGACGTGGTTGACCGGTGCCGATTATATGGAGATACCAACGAATCCATCGTGCATATTATTGATGGTTGTCGCGTAATGGCTCAAAGAGAATATATGCACAGGCATAATCATATGGCGGAAATCATGCATCAACAGCTTGCCCTAAGCCTAGAACTCTTAACAGAATGGATGCCTTTCTATAGATACATTCCAATGTCCGTTTTAGAAAACGAAGATTACATCTTATATTGGGATGTTACTATCGAGACGGGTCATTATATCAGAGCCAATCGGCCGGACATCGGCATGCGAGAAAAAACAGATGGAAGAGCCTGTATCATCGACATTGCTTGTCCACTTAACCGAAATTTGCAGGCAACCTATACGACCATGATTCACAAGTATAGCGAGCTAAGGCATGAAGTAAAGGCAATGTGCACGCAAGATGCAGTGAACATCTTGAACATTCAGGAGTCAGTAGGGCAGCAGCTCAGATGGTAGTTTTATTAAACACCTGTCGCATTGTAAGAAACTTTCTGAACCATCAGGAAGGAAGCGACTAAAAACCTATAGAGTGACACATGGTAGCTCTAAGAAAGTATCCAGAGGCGACTGTCGTCACCTCCAACATTCACGGCCGCTGTGTAAGCATAACAGTGGTAAAAGACGAACTGAAAACTATACCATTCTTCTAATTTTGTACCTACAACATCTTCGCAAATGGGTTCATACATCGTATTCATTTAACTAATTATATTCTTATCTCATCAGTCACTTGACTAAGTTCGTGGCTATGATGGAAAATCGGGTTCTTCTTAAGCCGAGAACAAGTTTGAAAAAAAAAAAATAATAATGGTATGCGCCCAAAAAATGCACATCAATAGCCAAGGATATGCACTTCAACAGCAAGTATAGAACGATTCTGAAAAATGTACTAGAAAGACGCGAAAAATTCTGGAGTCATACTTACCTTTTTACATTTATCTTTCATATATTCTTTTTTTATAATTGGACAAATAAATGATTGATAAGAACAAAGAAAAATACTATTAGAGTTAAGTTACATTTTTGAAAAGATCGTGACCTAGTAATACGCAATCAGATTTGAACTGTAACTATTCACTAAGGAACGATCATTTGCATTAGCGCGTCAGAGTGGCAAAATAACGCTCTTGCGAGCTGTCCGCTCTGCTAGCACTCAGCTGTCGCATTCCTCAGAAAAATCAGGGCGAGGAACTAGAAAGGATGCCACGAGACGAGGCAAAACGAGACGTAGAAGACCGAAACAGCAGGTACGTCTCGTCCCGTCTCGTGCCTCGGGATTTCTCGCTCTGTGGCAACACTACTATGACGTCATAATTTTTGACGACATAAATATACAAATGGCCATTATATGAATATAAGCTGGAAAGGGGGACCTTATGTTCGCTCCACAGGCCTGAGAAATGGCCGTATTCATGCATGCAATATATAAAATATAATTAAAATTTGAGATATATTATACTAGTATAATCACCAATAGAATTAAAGATAACCGCCAGAGTGAAAAAGAAAGTACCGTCCATCCTCATTTTCGCAATGTAGAGGAAAAACTGATTATATTGCTTCAGTGAATAAGTGGACCAACAAATGTATCCAAAGAATATTCTATTGCATCATCAGAATACAAATATATACTTAAGTAGTCGTTATCTCACATATTTGTGAGATGACGACGTTAGTGGTTTCAAGATTGGCCTTCGGAGATATAATTATTAAATTTTCATCTGAAATGAAAGGCATTGGTTTTAATTGGTTGTCAACTATGTATGTAACAAAAAAAATTATTAAAGGGCAAAGTTCTTTAAATCATTTAAAACTACAGAGAAAAGTCACTGTGAATTAAAGAACAAACACTAGCATGTTAAAATACGTGTGCTTTATTTTGTACTCTCCAAAGCAAATCGAATATTCTGACCAAAAAATAAGAAAATCTTACAGTTTTAAAGTTTTTTACCATGAATTAGTTTACTTTTAGAATAAAACCACCAGACTTCACATTGAAATGGAAAATCTTTCGGAAACTGTACCGGGCTAGGATCGTGTGACTTTTTCAAATATTTTGAAAAAAATTGACTTTTTGAAGGTAAAAGTTGAAATACTCTAGCAAAAATTAATTTGGTTAATTGGAGATCCATGGTTTTGTTGAAAATCAATCAGTTTTATATAAAATTTTCACAATTTTGTTTTAAATTCTCCTTTTTGGTAGCTAACTATGGTTCCATTTTAATTGAGCATCACTTTTTTAGCGTCCTGTTATAATACCAAATCGTCTTGTTCTGATGCCATCGTTCGTACTATTTTACATTGCTAACTTTAGATTGAAAAACGTACTAGCGAATTATAATAATGTACAAGTAGTATTTTTTTATTTACTTGCAGCTTCATGCTTATGAGAATTCTTCATTGTTTAAATTTTCTTCTACTTTTGAAATGTGATAGAGAAAACAGAAAAGGAGAAAAAGCTTGCATTATTTTAAAAAGAGGAAACTGGTGAATAAATATGTTATTATTTAATACCAATAAATATAATAAATATGATTTATTAAACTGAATATAAGATAACGTTTAAATCGAAAATGATGCATAGAAATACTTTTTTAATTCTGAAAGTTACAAAATTACAAAAGTTTGTAATGTCGTTTTAATTTTTATTTAAATTTAATAATGCGAATTGTTATTCAGTGAAGAAAAATTCATATTACAATGATTGAAAAGTAATGAGGTGGATGTTCTTCTAAAGGTCCTTCCTGCTAGGCTAGGTGTTGAAATCGCATCTTCCTCGGGGAAGTAGGGTTAGGAACTGAAATTTGAGATATCT
>CAKNWT010196628.1:0-10719 GCA_932066315.1 Andricus coriarius
ATTTGAGCTAAATTTTGGAATTTTTTTGTTTTGAACCCAAATTCGTGGTTTGTGACTCGAAAAACCCCTTCGTACTAACTTTCATGGAAATCTATAAAGCAAATTGAATTTTAAAAATTTAACTTTGAAATTTTGTAATTTTGACCCCAAATTCATCTACTATAACTCGAAAAACCCCCTCGTACTAACTTCCATCAAAAATTAATAAAATTTTTAAAATTCAAGTCAATTTTTTTTACCCCAAATTTGTGTTGTGTGCCCCGAAAAATCGTCTCCTACTAACTTTCATGTAAATCTACCAAATTATTAAAAATTTTCAAAATTTGAGCCCAATTTTCGAATTTTGACCCTAAATTCGTGTTCTGTGACTTGAAAACCCCCCTCGTGCTGACTTTCATTAAAATCTACCAAATTAATTAATTAATGAACACTTTGACCATTTTAAAATTTGATTCAAATTTTGGAATTTTTCAGTTTTTCAGTTTTTACCCCAAATTCATCTTCTATGACTTGAAAACCCTCCTCGTTTTTATTTTCATAAAAATCTACCACAATCATAAAATTTTCAAAATTTGAATCAAATTTGTTAAATTTTTAATTTTTACCCCAAATTCGTGTTCTATGACTGGAAAACCCCCCTCATACTGACTTTCAATTAAATCTACCTTTTCTCTTTTTTCTCTTCTCTCTCATTTGGTCAGCAACCGATTTGTATATTTCATAAAAATATAATTCTTAGGAACCTTTTAGGTTGGACCCATGGTTAAAAGGTTCCTTAAGGGTTCGGGTCCGGACTGCACCTTTTAATTTCTGAAGGGTGCGGGACCGGACCCAAACCTTTCAAATTCTTAAGGGTTCGGGTCCGAACCCGTACCCTTTAATTTCTTAAGGGTCCGGGTCCGAACCCGGACCTTTTAAATTTTTGAAGGGTCCGGGTTCGAACCCGAACCTTTTAAGTTTTTAAGGGTCCGGGTGTGGACCCGGACCCTTAAAATTCTTAAGGGTTCGGGTCCGGACCGAAACCTTGTTGGACCATTTAGGTCCTCGGACCCTCTAAAAATTAAGGGTTCCGATCCCTGATTCAAACTAAAATTGTTCAAATAAAACTCATTTTTGAGGTTGAGAATTATTGAAAATTCATTTTTTGTTGTTAAAAATTCATTTATTTAACTGTATATTTAAATTTTTCATTTATGGGGAAAATTTGTCTTTCTTAGTTAAAAGTTAATGAACTTTGTTGATTTTTTTTTCTTTTTTAATAAATCATCTTCTTGAATAAAAACTAATCTATTTTGTTGAAAAATCATGTATTTTGTTAAGAATTCGTCTTCTTTGTGAAAAATTAACATTCTTGGTTGAAAATACAATTACTTGGTTGAAAGTTGAACTACTTTGTTAAAAATTGATTTTGTGGTTGAAATCGTCTCGAAATCTCATGGATTTCATATTGAATTTAAAATAGTACCTAACAGGGATTTTAAAATTCCTCGTTGTTTAAAAAATTAACTGTTTTGTGAATTTTTTTTTCGTAAAAAAAATTAATCGTTTCAGCTGAAATTGCAACTAATTCGTTTTTGGTAGAAAATTTATCTTTTGGAGTTGAAAATTCAACTATTTGGTTGAAAATTGAACTACTTTGGTAAAAATTAATTTCTTTAATAAAGATTCTTGATTCAAGTTAAAAATGGTTCGGTTGAAAATGGAACCATTTTGTTGAAAATTCATTTTTTTGGGAAAAGATTTTTTTTATTTTCATTTTTTAAGTACAAATTTAACTGCTTCATTTTTGTTGAAAATTTGTCTTTCTTAGTCGAAAAATTGATGCATTTTGTTGAATTCACGTTCAAATAAGGTTTTCAAATTTGTGAGATATAACATAAAAACTAATTGTACCGTTCGATTCTATGAAAAAAATATAAAATATAATATAAAAATAAAATATATATAAAATCATAAAATTTATGTTTAACAATTAAATTGTGTTATTTTTTAAGTTGAAGAATTTAATTATTAAAAGCATGGTTATTTTAAATGAAATTTTTGATGAGAAATAGCAATTTTAACAGCAATCCACAATAAGTATTTAAAATTCTATATCAGAATAATAAATTGTGTTAAATAAATAAGGAAATTATTTTCGTAATATCTCGGGGACCTCTCAGTGCTTCAAGAATTATTAGTGTTGACTCGATTAACTTCTACACAACATTTTATTTAGTTATTAAAATTATAAATGTGAAGGTCTTATATTTTAGATAAATATTTTTATAAATATTGTATATGCAGAAGTACGAACTTAAAAATAGAATCTGCTTACATCCAGTTTTTTGCAATGTGATAATAGCCATCATCTAATTTATTTTGAATAGAAATAAGTGTATTATAAGTAATATCGCGAAGATTAAGGACGACGTAGGAATACTAAATACCACTACAAATTGTGAAGCCTGTAAATGTTCGTTTAAGAAACAATCGTGCAACTTTGTTGAAGGAATTTGATATCTATCAGAATAAGGTAGCAAGTGAATACAATTTTTCACCTCATCTAAATCTTGGATGTTTGTGTCCTTTATGCGACCAGTTGTAAAAATTAATGACCGATTTTTAATTCAAAGGAAGGCATACCTTTTTTATCATAAATAATAATTAATTTTAAATCATTCTTAATATCTTTATGCGTTTTACAATTACTTTTTGTTGTAAACAATTTATTTACACATTTAATTATTTTAAATAAGCAAGCTAATGGTAACCAATCTGGTTGCCGACTTAACGCATGCGTAGTGCGAAACGATTTGAGTTTTGGGAGCACTGAGTCCTCGGTCAAGGTCTACTACTAATGTGAATTTGTCACTAAGCGCGCCTCTTCAAATTCTCGCAGTCAGTCATGAAGTGTTTCCCTGACTCCTATTCGAGTTCTTCGTTTCTGAATCACGCCCTTATTCAATTCAAGTCTTCTAAAATACGAAAAGTTTTTTTATAACCTTTTCATGACTGTATACCTTTTTCTTTTGTAATCTTTGTGATAAAAATTCCAAGACTGTTGTTCCTTGACTGCGCTTGAAAACTTCCATGACTTTTTATAATTTTTCCATTAAAATTTATAACCCCATTATTGGAAGTATACGAGACTTCATAAAAATGATGGCCCGTCCAAAAGTCCAGCACTAATCTACGAAATTTTCAAAGACTTATTTTTTCCGTGTAGCTGTGATCCACGCGCTTGACATCTGTCTCACGCACACTGACTTTTAAGACTGTCTTCCTCGTACTCAGTGTTTATTCTATAGCACCGTGCTAACGCGAATCTTCTTGAGACTTTTTTGTGATTTTTCCGCGAGCAGTCATTTCTTTTTATATAACAAGATACGTATAGCTTTCGCATCTCGTCTTCAAAAAAATTCATAAAAAAGTTGTCCTTGGCCAAGTGTACAAAAATTGCACTACTTAAAGGTCAGTATTTCAAGTGAGCTCACTCAATTAATCGCCAATATCTCATTACCGCCGATAATTTCGAGAGAGCATGGAAGGCATTATTGTTCAGATAAGTGCTCCCAATTCGGCTGCCTAACTGTACTGCGCACGCGTCGCATCGGCAGTCTCATTGGCTGTAAACGGCGCGCGTTCTTTAAATTAGTAAATTGATAAATCAATTTTTTATAATAAATCATTGTAGAATTAATAAAATTGCTTTTTGGATCACAAAATAGTCCTTTAGAGTGAAAGGTAAATTAATTATTTGATTTTACTCTTTACAAAGAAATGATTGATTTTAAATTCAAAGGAAGGAATACTTTTTTTCATCAATTTAAATTTTAAATTAGTCATAATATTTTTTTGTACTTTATAATTATTATGTATTGAAAAGGATTGATTTAAATATTTAATCCTTTCAAATAAGCGCGCTATCAACATCCAATTAGTCTACTGGTGCGACGCAAGCACAGTGCGGATGAGGAGCCGAATTGGGAACACTGGTTCAGGTACGACAATAATAGGTTCTTGATAAACAGCTACTTGGCCAAACTTTTAAATCTACCAGTGATGACTAGAGAAAATGCATCAGAGCTACGTTCGATTTCAAACAATTTTAGTGAGGCGGTGGGAGCATTTACTTCTCTGAAGTGTCCGACAGATAAATGGGATGACCTTCTCGTTTGCATGCTCGTTCAGCGTTTGGACTCTACTGCGCGCAAATCTTGGGAGGATAGTTGGGGAGCTTCGACTACGCAGCCGAAGTATGATACCCTGCATGCCTTTCCGGTGGGCCTTGGAAGCTGTCGAGGTAGGTTCGTCATCTGCAGCTACAAAGGATTCTCATTCTTCGCCGGGATTTAGTCGAATCTATGCAACTTTACTTAAACTGCTCAGGCCGAAATCGCGTCTCGGGTTTCCCATCGATAAAACGATGTCAACGAATGATCAGGGAAGCATCAGTCGATGGAACCGCTTTCAAATTCAACATCGACGACGATACTTAGCACAGGCTTGATCTACGTCCTACCTTGGTGACTTACATATATTCTCACCTAGGAGGCTTAGTTCTGGCTGACGATTGCGCGACTAGGACTAAATCGGCTGACATCTTGTTAGGAGGAGATGTCTACTCGTTCATCATCCTGGAAGGATATAAGAAAGGAGTAGAGGATACGCCGATATCCCAGCAGCCGATATTTGGTTGGATCCTAACCGGCCAAATGCCTGCACCAGACTACCGGATGGATCCAATGGAAACCTCTGATCATTGCTGCATTGCAACAAATCTGTTCTCAGGATGTTGCTTCCGTGTCTACAATACGGCGGGCGGCAATTTTACACAGTGCACCAGTGTCAGCGACGTCAGTTTCGTCGTCGTACGACTAGGCGGGCGGAATGTTTGGGATTCGACAATTAATCAGACGACTGTGAGTATAGTGTTGTATGATGTACGTTTCGTGTCATTATTAGTCAATGGATGTCAGGTGTTTCGCTTCTTACCTATACTGTCTCAGGTTAAGGTGTCAGTGACACACACATATTTTATAGTCTAACGCGGGGTGTTACACACGCACCAGTCATTATTCAGTAGGAAACTCGTCTCGGCACATGAGAGACTTCTCTGTGTCATTTTCGGGCGAATCTTATGAGTTAATTGTCTTTTGGTTCCTGCTATGTTCGTATTCTTAGTCACAGGAATTTCAATAAAAAGTACAGGTTCATCGTCATTGCGTCTCGTCATTCCATTCCAGTCAATTAAACATTTGTTTTTCGTGCTATCTTAAACACGATATCTGCATGAAAAATGGTAAAAATAACTTCATGAATAGCTCATCCAAAACAGAGTTTTCCAGAGAAAATAATTATTTAAACGAAAACTAACTTTAAGCATCATTTATTGACCAATCTTTCATTAAAAATTGAATTAACGCAAAAAGTGGACATCGTTATCTTCACTATTTTTTTATCTTCATCATCATGTTCGAAACCAGTGGTACTTTTTCTGTTTGCAAGTTGCCATTTTAAGATTTGTGCTATGTAGATTAAGCCCATGATTGTTCATAATTTTGCCCGTCAACTTAGTCGTAGCCTTATCTTATGTCCAAAAGTGACTAAAAATGTTCGATGTGACTCTAAACGTATAAAAGAGACAACACCATGTCTTTCGCATTCTAACTTCGAATGAATTCTTCTCTTTTAAATTATAGTAATGCAATGATTTATTTCTAGTGTGTCGCTTTCATTGACTTTAGCCAAATTTTTTGTTGTTGAACAGACTACAAGATTTTAATGTACACATATTTCATTCAAAAATGAATGTCCCTTTTATAATGTACATACGTAGGTATATTTTAGAATGTAAAACGTATGCTGGTCGTTCGTTTGATTAATAAAATTCCTTTTATATTTAAGAACCGAAATATGTCCGGCATATATCTGGATAAATTCTCGACATTTCAGGCCACGAAAATTTTATTTTATTTTTTTAAATATTTTTTAACTCATCATATATTAAAAATTTGTGAATTAACCCGTTGTGGTCATACCCCTAAATACACCTCAAGATATTTTTGGCTGCAAAAAAATCATAAGTGATGTTGAAACAATACAAAATAGGAAAAAAATATCTCCGAAGCTTCAGTGATAATTTAACTATTCGAAAAAAATACTTGACAACAAAAAATCGGAAAAAAGCGGAAAGCCCGTGGGGTCCGTTGGACCCCATATGACCACAACTGGTTAAATAAGATTAATGTGTATAATTGGCATCATAAAGTTATAATTTATGGATACTCTACAAATTTCGTAAATAAATTCCCGACATTTTATGCCCGAAGGCATACTTTCCTCTGAGTTTGTTACAATAAGCTTTTTTGAAAATATTAAACAAAAATATTTCGCCTTAGACTTGGTTCCTATTCCAGAAAGTTCACTGTCTTATTCATCTGCATACAAACCCCCAAAGTTGAAAAACCGAGGTACCGGGGCGCTTTTGAAATTGGAACTTCGAAAAACCGATTTTAGAGAAAAACCTATTTAAAGTTGGCGAGTGTTAAAGAGCTCGAGTTATATGTTTTCTTCAAATATAAAATATACACAGCTCCGGTAAATTCTGAGACATGAAAGTGTAACGTTAAAAGATAGAGCATAGATTGAAGTATGATTTCCCATCGAAAATCCAAAATATATTATTTATCCTTGTTCACAAAAATAAAAATATATCCTAAACTTCGAGCGACTCATGGTTCATTTTGTAAAAAAAAGTATGCGTTTAAATCATTTTTACAGTAATAAACCTTATATATTTTACCTCGGAGTTCTAAAATGTTTAATCCTTTTCAGAATTCATATGATAAGGCTATTAGTATTGTATAATTAATATTTTAATCGTCTAAAAGTCAACCAAGGATAGTACAACTTTGGACCGTGAAATAGCCAGGAATTTTTTTCTAAAGCTTGAGTGGCGATCCTGTAGAATCATAAATATTAAAGTTGTAACTTTTTATAGAAAATTTTTAAATATTGAATTCTGCTCTTTGAATATTATAAGTCAGGAACAGAGGGTTGATCGCATAATTTAGAATCCATACCGTACTGGCATATCTTTTAAGAACTTACTTGATATTACGGACAGTTGAGTTTGTTGATTCTACTATAGAAGGAAGTAGGAAGAAATATGAAAATTCCGTGCTTGATTAGGTCAGGATGTATGCAAATTTGTAACGTTATGATTCAAATTGCACCTGTCCCGGCCTGATTGCGTGCGTAAATAACATCGAAGCTGGACTCAGTTTTAAAGGAACTTTTTTCTTTAACTAGAATTTCAGCGATTGTGCATCGTAGCAAAATCTGTATCTTTGCATGAAGGAAAAATGTTAGTCGAGGCAGACGACTGTATTCGAGACTGTATTTTGCAGTCTGGATAATTGCATTGGCAATTTAAATCGAATGCTAAAACCGACGATGGATCAAAAGACCAAAAGACGCTTACATCAACTGAACAAGAAGATTGGATGGGCAAGACAGATAGCGTCCCGTGTTCAATGTGTGATTGACTACGTAACATCTGGTCGACCGTTCACGGAAAGGGTTCGAAAGTTCGCCCAAGAACTGAGGATCTTGAATCACACACTAAACAAATCAAAGCTGCTGACAATCAAGCAGCATATTGTTGACAAAATACGACTGTCATCTGACGCAAGGAGGAGAATACAGAAGAGGGAGAGATGGATCAGGGAGAATCAACTGTTTCTCGCTGACCCATCTCGCCTGTTCAATGATCCCCCTGTTTCTGTCAAAAATCCACCCAAGCCTAACGAGGTAGAGACTTTTTGGAGAGAGGTATACAAGATCCCGAAAACACTAAAGTTGAAAGAAGATACTGATAACATCATCCGCTTCAAGAAGTTTTGCAACAACCTTATCATATCTGAGGAGGAATGTCCATCAATCACTGCAGAAGAGGTGAAAAAATCACTTAGAGGCACGAAGAACTTTTCCGCGGCAGGACCAGATGATATCAAGAACTTCTGGTGGAAGAACTTTACTTCTACGCATCAACATTTGGCCCGCATATTCACCCCATATTTAAAGTCGGAAACACTCATTCTGCAGTGGCTGGTATAAGGACGCACTATACTCCTACCGAAAAAAGGCAACTTGTCCAACCCTGAGAATTACAGGCCAATAACTTGTTTGAACACACTGTATAAGATCTTTACAGCCATTCTGATCAACATGATTGTCGAAGAATTGAGGTTGTGTGACCAGACATGGTCGAACAACGTGGCTGGAAAAAAAGGAGCAGGATGTCGAGAGAACCTGCTAATTGACAGGTGCGTCTGTAAATACGCTGCAGCCCATCAGCACGTCCTGTCAATGGCCTGGACTTACTACCGGAAAGGTTTCGATTCAACATCTCATAGACTTATCATCTATCCGTTGGAAGGCTTGAAGGTGCATCCACACATAGTGAGATGCATAGAGAGATTGATGCCCCTTTAGAAAACGAGATTTACTATCTCCTCTGGAAATTATCGTGTGACAATGAACAACGTCACCTTCCAGAATGGCGTTATTCTAGTAGCATATAATATTACTTAACCTAAACAACTAGCACTAAAGCGTTGCAGAAAGATTCTCGGCGTGAGCACACTAGTGGAGATCGCGCGCCACCCGCCCCATCATGGCATCTTGTTTGCCTATCGTTCTATTACTCAAAGACGAATTCGTAGTCAAGTTTATTTTTGATTTTCAAAAATTAGGGTTAAATTTTGACTTTTTAAAAAAATCGTTATGACCACCAGAAAGTTTGTGAAAAAATCTATCAAAAACATTTATCGTGAAATTTTGCTTAAGGCAATAGGAAAAAAGGTACAAATGTTTGAACGTAAGGCTTTGCTTCAAAAACAAAAAAATTGTACCCCCTCCACTTTAATAAATAATTATCAAAATAATTTAATTTTTGGTGTGAGGAGTACTATCTAATATGACTACAGTTAGTCTAATTTTTAGCCCGATCGGACAACTTTAGTTTTCGAGGTGGGTACACTTCAGAAATTATGCCCAATATGTATGTCGCAAGGCCGTCTGGACAAGATAAGAAACCTTTTTATATAAATATTCTTGTGCCTACTGCAATTAGAATACAGGAACGAATCTTCTCTTATCCAGAGTAAGATTCGAGTGGACTGTACGTCCTGTCTATCTAACCTGAATCTATAATGCAATTACTGCCAACGCGTGTAAGTCCAAGGAGCCCTATTGGGTTACTCTAGGAGGGAACCGCAGTTCGCCTTAAAGAGTATGGTATTGCTGTCGACACATCGCAGAAAGACAAGCTTTCTCGTCGCGAGCGGCTATTTAACAGCTCACCCCGCTAGTGGCTTGGACAATCTTGTTGCAAAAGCAACCAGCATAATTACATTCAAGGATACTCAAACTTGGTGGACAATCTGGAGGTCGAATGGCGACGACTGCTGGTCTTCGAACCCCGCGCGTCAGTCTGGGAGGGGGTGTTGTGACGTGGTGGCCACCCACCCGCTATGGATCCTCCCCTAGCTTGTACGAATTGTCTAAATTAAATATCAGACCGCCAATATACCCATAGCCAGCACGAGCTCAAATTAGAAACTAGTTAAGGAGCGAGTTGTATTTAATGTAATGTGTGCTAATTGAGTGTGAATTGAGCGTTGTTACTCGATAAAAGATCTTTTTTTGTTGTTGTGGGAAAGCAGACTTGAAAAAATAAGATTTTTTTTTAATTAATTTTTTATAACGAACGATTTATATGTATGTACTGATTAGGTTAGATTAGGTACCTGGAGTTACAAGGTAATAAGGACCTGACATCTTACACCAGTCTCGAGAATCCTACACTTGGCCAAGCTGACAACAAACACGTGACAGTGGGCGTGCCCTTCCCTTCCGGCTATTAAATAACCGGCTCCCAAAATAATCGAAACTATGAGGATTATTAGTTGTAAAGTACCAGGTCATGCTAGACCTGATACCTGTCACAACATGCGGGTGCATCCATCTTGTGCCAGCCGGCACTCCACTTATCGGAACGATCCAAATTCCATCTACCTGAGTCCCAGAAACCTAGCTCGGGAGGGCAACACCTAAAACGAGATAAGAAGACGCAGGTCAGCGTCAGTTTCCTGTTGGCCATCAGCTCGTTTTGTGGACTTGGAGGAGTTGACGTGAAAATTTCACTTGGACGAGTTCCTTTCTTGTTTGGCCTGATTTTGAGTGTTTATGATGCGAAAATTTCGCCTACGCCATATTTTAGAATGTTAAGCTTGTTTTAGTACAATAAAAATTCAGATTCTTTGTGGCTTAGTAGGATTAAGCCTTTTTTTTTTAGTTCAGTGGTAATTTTTGCCAGTTGAACGAGTTTAAAGTAAACAAAAGTAACTTTATGAATTATAATAAAAATAAAGAGAACATATTAGAGGAGAGAGGTGGGCCAAGTAGAAAACAACCATGATTTACGCGAATAGAAACAAGGTTTATTTGCCTGGCATAAAAACCCTCCACTCAGTGAGTGGAGGGAAAAGCCCTTTACAATACTAACTAATGTTAAAGCTCTCACCATCGGGCACTCACATAATCCATTCCACGATCAATTGGTCAAAATATAATCCCACGTGAAGGCGATCCGCTCAGAAAGGTACACGAACGGAGAGATCAGCTCTCACACTAAACTGCACGAGAAAATGGAACAGCCACTTTTATCGC
>CAKNWT010196642.1:0-15245 GCA_932066315.1 Andricus coriarius
TAATAATTCTAATAACATTTTTAATTTTGATGAAAATAAAAAAATGTTATGCTTTTCAGCATTTTGAAAATTTAAAAAAAAACAGAAAAAACTATTTATCTGGTGGATTAAGAAATTTTAATGCAATTTGTTTACTAGATATCAATTATATTTTAAAACTATCCCAATGAAATATTTCGATTAGAACATGGAAAAAAGATTTGCAAATTATCTTCATGGCGTTTTTAATTCCGAAGAAAATTAAAAAAATTATATGCTTTTGAACATTTGGAAAATGTTAAAAAAATAGAAAAAAAACAACTACTTTTTTTATATATAAAGAAATTTCAACAAAATTTGTACTAGATATTAAATATATTTCGAAACTATCCTAATAACATTCTTGATTGGAAAAAAATTCAAAAAATTAGATTATTTTCAAAATTATGCAATCTTTTGTTTTTAAAATTTCCGTAAGTTATCATCGTGAATTTTAATAGATTTGAACAAGATTTATAAATTATTTTGATGCTATTGTATAATTCGACACAAATTTAAAATGTTTTAAATAATTAATTATCAAGTAGATTGGCTACATCAGGATATTTTTAAAATGCAGCTGTGAGATGATTTTTAATGTCTTTTGTAAACTGACTACTAATTTTTATAGAGTCGACTCAGGACTGAATTTTAAACAGACGGAATCAAAGCCTATAGCCTAATGCCTCTGTTTAAGCAATTAAAAAAAACTTATATTTGTTTATTGACATTATATTGAAAAATATACCTACTTATATTCCGTTCCATTTTGCGTACATCGTTTTCTGTTTTAAGGATAACCGTCTATATAACCTTTTCATCGAGCGCGAAGCGCGAGTGTCTCAATGAGATTGTACTCGTCATAGCTGCAAATGCTTTGAGAATCATTTTTAAAAACAAATTGATAAAGAACTTCAGTTCCAATTTATGACTGTAGTCAATCAGGGGTCTAAATCACAGTTTTCGATTTAAGTTACAATATTTATTGCGCCCTAAGCTCGTTCAAGCTTGGCATATTTATTCAATAAACATAAATGATTGAAAAAGCACTTGTAGTGACATTTTTGAATTTCCTTAGAAATTCCACTTCTAGAAAAGAGGTCAAAAATAATGTTTGAAGAAGTATGTGTTCGTAAAAAATTGTTTTCCTATTATTTCATTATTTTGATCCCGAAAGAAGTAAAGTGTTGGAATAAAGATAAAATTAATATATAAATATACTTAAATACAAATATTTCTGTTATAAATAATCAAACACTACTGTGATAAAAGTATTTCAAGGTAATAAATTCTGAAATAATTTATTATGTAACTTATAAGGTAATAACGTAATAACAGATATAAATATTAAATAATTTTTTCATGTAAAAAATTTATCTATCCTGACTGTACCTGATTGCCTGTGTTTTGAAAAATCGGGCTTGCTGAATCCACGTCCATCTCCTCGAGTAGGATGTTCCAACAGCACAACTTGAGTACCTTGGAAAAGGCTGGGAACAGGTAACCACTTCGCAGAGCACACCTTCACACCACTTTCCCCGATGGAAACTGATTACCTATTGACATGCTCAAGCTCCTTATATTATATAGATTCGCGTGGTCGCTTGAGTGTAGTCAGCGCGTCGCAACATCTACATTTCACTCGGCCGCTGGGTCGCGACCGGCATGTCGTCGTGTAGGTAAGCTGCTCATGTTCAGGTCTGCATTCGAAAGAAGTGCCTTTCGCAGTTAAAACTTTCGGTCTTCCTTCCTATTACAGTCGTAATTATTATTAAATCGTTAACCATCACTCGTTCGGATCAGGTTAATTAGATTCAGTCAGTCGGGTTCGCGAGATTCGGTTTTCTTTTACTTCGCACTTCGTTTCCCGAATCGAATTTCTGACTCTAAGTAAGCCCATTGGTAGGAATAAGAATAGAAAATCCTTTTGGATTCTGTTTTACCTTCCTGCTTCTGACACTTAATCAAGCCAGTTTTTAATTTAATAAAATAAAAACTATGAAAAAGATTTTTTTAAACGATTGCTGCCTCTCTAAAATCAAATTCAGAGAGTAAAATTTAAGTTTCACTACTTTGCAACTACATGATCGACACTGGTAACGTAGTCTGTATCCATTACATTATTTACACACATTTTACACATTGATACATCCGTACAATTATATTTGTTATCACATAAATGAACATGTTCTTTAAATAAATGGTCTGACTATTTATTTAAAAATTAGGAAATTCTAAAACAATCAAAAATTCAACAAAAATTAAGAATAGCCTTGAAGACATAAGGCAGAAAATATACCTGCTTCTTCTTAACTCATGGTTCACATGAACTCCTGTTCTTACAAGACCATCTACAAACTTTATATTACCTTATCCTTATTATTTACAAATATTTACAACTATTTACATCAATTCTTGTATCTACCTCCTTACTTCTATATCAATATAGCGCAATTTTACTGTTGGAAGAGTGAGCGAGCGATCGAAAGCGAGAAAGCGAGAGAGCGAGCGCATCCGCATTTTAAGTTGCTTATACTATTACATGATAACTATTGTAACGTGGTGGCTAACCATCCGTTATGGATCCTTCCCCAGCTTTTCAGAATTAAAGATTGGACCGTGTTTATCCCCATGGCCGGCACAAGCTCAAATTAGAATATAAATTTAGATACAAGATCTAAATATAACGTGAGGTATGATAAGGGAGAGAGAACTTTATTTTCTTATTTTTTGGAGAACAGATAGAAAGCGAGCTATTTAGGTTAGAATTTCTCGACTAAATTGTATGTAACCTGACACTATTAATTAGGTTAGATTAGGTACCTGGCCTCATAAGGTAAGAAGGGCCTGACGTCCTACAATAATCTCGGAAATCTCAGATTCCACTTTATTGAGAAAATCCGGTAGGGAAAAACACTGCCATCAACTCAAACCACATCAACACACAATATGACAACCACCCACGCTCAACACTTCCACCAAGTTTTTCGTCACTCTCACGTATCCACGGTCACTTCAATATCACGGGGCCCATTGGGATGTCGAGAAATCTACTACATAATAATCCAAGTCTCAAGGATTATTAGAGTAACTAATAGGCCATGCCAGGCTTCACACTTGTCAACACACGGAGGCAGCCATCTTACACCGGCCGGGATTCCACATACCGGAACGGTCGACCGAATTCCATCGACCAAAGTCCCAGAAATCCAGCTTGGGAGGGCAGCGCCGACTGGACCGAGAACTGTGGTGCGAGCGGGCCGGAACTGGCGAGTTCAGAGGACGCAGGAGAAATTACTTTCGTGTCGGCCATCGACAAGTCACGAGTTTGAGAAAGGAGATTGATAGCCACCGCTAGCCACAAAGTAATTGGACGAGCCCATTATTTCGGCCGCATTGGCAAATTGAAGTAAAATAAAGGGACTCTGAGATCCAGGGATTGAGGTAGGCGTTACCAGTCACTCTTGCTTTTCTCCAGATTTGTTTTTGTTGTGTTCTTGAGATTTGTCGTGTATGAGAAATATGTGTCGCGCGTAATGATAGAAAAATGAGTCCAGATTTTTTTCCGGCTGACGCCATGTTGAGTGTCAAAGCCCAATGGAATGGATAACTTAGTGTTAAGATTTTTTGTGTAGGTTAAGCTTTTATTTGTGCACTTTTAGTTCGTACTGTAACTTTAATTAAGTAACTTCAAGTAACTTCCTGAGCTAGGGACTTTTTATAAGAGATCCGTTATATACATTGTTTGTTAACATTTTGGAGTGACGCCGAAGAGGTGTCTGGCGCCTAACAGGTAAATATACCATTCAACTATTTTCTGTTCCTACGTTGTCTCCGCCATTTTGTAGCGATGCTCCGAGCTTATGTCCCATAGAAAGCGATCATCGGAGTTAGGATAAACACCTCCTTGACTTCCGCTTCGCGTACAACACGGCCGTACATAGTTCCACTCGGGTATCGCCAGCGCTCTTAAATTATGGTAGGGAGTCTAGATTGGCAAAGTCATTGAGACGACAGGAGGAGGGTGCCCCCAATATTGTGCCGTTAGCTATAGAGGATTGGGAATGTAGGATGAAGCGTTTACCAGCCCTTAGAGACCTAGTCGCACACAACTTGGGTATAGCCTTCGATCGCCAGGCGAAGTATTATAATCGCAGGAGACGAGATATTCGCTACCAAGTAGGTGATGTTGTGAGGTGCAGGACTCATACTTTATCTTCAGCTATAGATTATGTCGCGAAAAAGTTATCCCCGAAATATGCCGGTATGTTCAAGGTTATAAAAGTAGTATCACCAGTAGTTTATGAAATCCAGGATGACTTCGGGATAATCGAGAAAGCTCATATTAAAGATTTAAAACACTACTGGTCGATTGATCCGAACGTAGCTAACGAAGGTCCTTTTTCGCCGCTTGGAGATGAAAGAGAAAATTCCCAAGTTCCGCCCGGGGAAGGTTTAAGAGCTCCGGAGGGGCAGGAATCATACCTGCCACAGAACGTTCCCGATTCCACGAGCCCACATTCAGACGGCCCTGTTCCGAATAAACAGCGAACCGATCGACAGGGCGAACTGGTTACCGTCCTATGCCGGAATACTTTAAGAACGTGCGTTCAGGCCCGTGTAAGTCCTGAGACCGGAAAACCCGGAATTCCTCCCAGAAGGAAGAGGGGAAGGTCCCGAAAATCCCGAAGCTCAGGTGAGTCCGGAACCACAACTGAACCCAACAACACTGGAGATCCGCCGGAAATCGGAACAAATACCACCACCGATCAACTTTCGAGTCACAAAAGAGGAATAACTCGCCGGAAAACCATTGGTATCCCAGTCGCATTGGCGGACGCCATCCTGAAGCGACTCTTTAGGCTATAGTTAGTTTTAAGCTGTTTTTGTGTTGCCCTTCATGCATTAATTAGTCCTGAGCCATTTTCGTGGAAGTGTAAGTCTCTTCTGGATTGAGAACTTAGTGTTAAGAATTTTCGTGTAGGTTAAGTTTTTCATTGTGCACTTATAGTTCGTAATGAAACTTTAATTTCATATTTTTCTTTGTTGATCTAATAGTTTTTTGACTTGTTAATCATGGTTTCCCAGCGGACACTGTGATATAACTGTGATGTAACAGTTCTAGGACACAAAAGAACAGGTTCTGTAACAGTATTACAACATACTTAGACCATGGTCTAAGTAATGTCGTCCCCAAATGGACGAAGCAGTTATATGCAACAGCGTTATATGCAACAAAAATACTTTTAGAACCATTTAGGAATAGGGTTACAGAGTAACCATGTTCTATAATAGTGCCGTAACACTTATGTAACAGTGTTACGATGTAAATTTGTTCTGTGATTGTTCTGTAACTATTCTGGAACAGCGTTATATGTCAACAAATATTTTAAAAACAATTTAGGAACAGGTTTACAGAGTAACATTGTTCTGTAATTGTCCTGTAACACATATGTAACAGTGGTACGATGTGAATTTGATCTGTAATAGATCCGTAACAATTCCATCATGGTGTTACAACGTTTTTGAATTTATTGTAATAATTACGTAACAGTGTTACAACGATATGTAACAAAAAATGTTTTTTGTATTATTGATGCACTTAGTTTATATTTTAAATAATACAATTTCACGTACGGTCGGTCCCCTACACATATAATCGCACGCTTAAACCCGTTGAAAAATCTCACTCCCTGGGGATTCGAACCCTACCTTGTAACGCTACTTTTTTCCAAATCAAATATTTAATCCAGAGGTCTCTCAAAGAGCGCACACGGAACCTAATCGGATATTTTTAAATAGACGATTTGAACGATAAAAGAAAATAAATAGATTTTTGGGCGCCAGTCCTTGCTTGGGACAAAGGTGAATCGATTTAACTAAAGTGAGTGAGAGACGATAAAGAGACACGGAATCTATATTCCACACGGTAAAAGGGAAACTCACTGAACGCTAAACGTTTCAGGCTAAACGATAAACAAAAATCTCACAAAACTCAGTCAAAATGGTACACCTAAATTTAAAATAAGCGATAATCCAAAACAGCAACAAAAAAGGTAAAGAATAAAAGTTATCCACATATAAGATAATCCGAAATATATCAAAGAAAGCATAAGACATTAAGTCATCCGAATGGTAAAAAAATAAAAAAATAAATAAAAGTAAATTTCGAGAGTAATAGCAACAATATTATGATAAAAAAACAAAAGCTAACAAAAGATAAAAGGTCACAAAATGGATAACAATGAAAAGTAAAACTAAAATTAACGAGACAAAAATTAGGGTCAAGAAAATTGCTCGCTCAGTCAAAACTTAGCTTGGTAGAGAGAGAGAGCGGGAGGGGGGGTTTACGTAATCATAAAAGCTCATATTTTCAATAAAAATAATTAACGATAATTTATTCATCATTTCGAGAACGGTATAACGAATAACACTTCAAAGAAGACGGATTAAAATAACACTAAGAAATTTAAATTTATCCTTAGTTCGGAACAGAAACCAAAAAAAATTACGTCGAATATATAAAAAAAAATACAATAAATACAAAATTCGAAACATGAGTAAAGGTTCTGGGGGATTCTAGAATATAACCGATAATGGGGTTCTTGAAAATACACACCACTACGTTACAAAATGAGTACAAAAATAGGGGGTTCTGAAGATAAACGCAAAGGGGTTCTCGAAAATACATATAAAAATGTTTCAAAATAAATACAAAAGGTTTTTTTTAAGATAAACGCAAAAAGGTCTATAAAAATAAATACAAAAAAAGGGGTTCTAAAATTTAAACGCAAAAAGGTTTATAAAAACCAATGCAAAAAGGAGTTCTGAAAGATAGATAATTAGTTTATAGGGACGATAAGGGGACTACATTATGAAATATACTTCAAAAAGATTAAGATAAATAAATTATATGGAGCGATAAAAAAAGGGGAGGCGGCATTATAAAGGGTTTTACAACATCGGAACAAAATTAGGGGATTAATTTTCGACATTTCGTCACTCCACATTAAATTGGGCTTACCGGCATATATTATAGTCAACAAAAACAATAATACCAATCGAAAAATGCGACAGATAATTCATAAAGCAAGATATGGATGACTTAGCCAAGGAGATAAGTTTTATTGCCATTAGAGAGCAAGTTACAATTACAAGAAAAACTTCGATAAACCATTAAGGGAAATAGATCCTACCTGGGATACTTGAATTGACGGCAGCCACAACTCGTGTTGACACGACGAGTTCACAGATTACAAGAGATCGTTTTCGAGGTTGCCGGCGAATTAATAGAACGCTAGGAAATTACCTGATTGAGGAAAGGGCTGATGCGCACTACTTAATTTCAATAACTCGCAACGGTCGAGAGAAAGATAGTCTATTTTTATTACCTATTCCCATTTGGAATTTGGGTGGTAACCGCCTCGGTCCATCTCCACCAGGAACGTGCCTATTCTACCCCGGATGTTAGAAGGATATGCGATAAAAGATATTCCGGAAGTTTATGTTGGGACTTGAGACGTGAAGACCTGCTGAAGGTGAAGGTGGGGATGGATCTAATCGATCATTTGCGTCGATGGTGCAAGTCTGCCTGGCTCTCACTCGAGACCGCGGAATTAAGAAATTAAATAACAACAACAACAAAATTAAGATAGCCCTTAATTCTTAAACTAACATTAAAAAAAAATAAAGTACAACATAGAAACAAAATAACGAGATAGGAGACATATAATAAAATAATAATAACTTAAAATTATAAAAAAAAGAGGAGTGCCGAATTTTCTACTCCTCGTGTAAACACGAGAGCCTTTAAGTTAAGGGATGTTCTTAATAAAATTGAATTTGTGAGTTGCAGAAAATCTGCAACGTCACAACCTAAACTACCTAACCTGTATGTACCTAGCCGATGCCTCAGCCAATTACGCTATGGAACCGCTTGAACATTCGTGACAAAATCTCGGCTATGCTTTTTTGCTGAAAAAGCCAGGGTCATCTCAGAAGTATAGTCATTATTTTTTTAGTTGAGACATATTAAAAAAAGGTGGTTTAAAAAAGTTGTAAGTTGCAAAGGTTATAGCCGGGTAAGCATGTAAAAAATGACCCCAAAGGGAATCCAATGTTGAATCAGTATTTTGAAAGCATGCAATCAACCAAAATTTTCTCGATAATTTCAAACCGTTAGCCGTCATATTGAACTCGTGTTGTGCCTTACCTATAAAAATGGAAAAAATTGAAACTGACAGGACGTAATCTGTGGGTTACTATTGTGGGTTACTATTCTGTGGTAAAAAGAAACTGAGATAGTACTTGAGTTTTATCACACAAAGAAGTTCATAAAAAATTATGAAAATTTTTTTGATTTTGAATTTCTCGCCAAAATATTTTTGGATAATCACGGACGTTGAGAATGATTGAAAGAAGTCCTGTGCATTTTTTCAGATTTTTTCTAACGATAGAAACAGAGAAAAAAATATAAAATAAAATGGACGTTACACCCCCTATCTCATCCAATATGGCGGCCAACGGTTTCAAATTAAGAGAAAATTTTTCTTTGATTGTATGCTTTCAAATGCCCGACTCAACATTTGATTCCCTTTAGGGGCATTTTTGCATGCTTACCCGGCTGTATCGTTAAGAAAAAAAGTTATAAAATAAAATATTTTCTTCTCGTTTGGCCCGACCGACGGCACAACTCTGATCTAAGATCGTTAAAGATCAGTGTGACCTTTATGTTCCGTTTTTGGAACACGTGTGATATTCTAGTGCCATAACAGTTCTATCTTTCAGTTCTATATTAGTTGCATTACAGAATTCCAGAACTGTTACATATCCTTACAGTAACAGCGTTACAGAACAGTGTGACCTTTATGTTCCTTTTTTGGAACACGTGCGACATTAGAGAGACATAACAGTTATATCACTCTGTTCTGTATTAGTTACTTTACAGAATTCCAGAACTGTTATATATCCTTACAGTAAAAGCTTTACAGAACAGTGTGACCTTTATGTTTCTTTCTTGGAACACGTGTGACATTCTAAAGACATAACAGTTATATCACTCTGTTCTATATTAGTTACATTACGGAATTCCAGAACTGTTACATATACTTACAGTAACAGCGTGACCTTTATGTGCCTTTCTTTGAACGCGTGTGACATTCTAGTGACATAAAAGTTCCACCACACTGTTCTATATTGGTTACATGACAGAATTCCAGTTGGTTACATATCCTTACATTAACAGCGTTACAGAACAGTGTGACCTTTATTTTCCTTTCTTGGAACACGTGTAACATTCTAGAGACATAAGAGTTATACACTCTGTTTTATATTGGTTACATTACAGAATTCCAGAACTGTTACGTATCCTTACAGTAACTGCGTTACAGAACAGTGTGACCTTTACGTTCTATAATTGTTATGACACACGATTGTTACAATGTTATGTAAAAATGTTCCCTTTTTGTTATGTAACATTTACAGAACATGTCCGCTGGGTTGGGCTTAAACTCCTTGTATTGCAAATTCGTACGTCAACCTTGTATACCACTATTACTAAATTTAATTAAACTTACATAGTTTTACTATTTTTTTTTGCAAAAACTTAATTCTGGATTGCTTTTCCCGCCCCCACAGAATCCCTCTTCCTGAGCTAGGGACTTTTTCATAAGAGATCCGTTATATACATTTTTTGTGTAAATTTTGGAGTGACGCGGAAGAGTTCTCTGGTGCCTTACTTATAAATATACCATTAAAGTATTTTCTGTTCCTACGTTGTCGCTGCCGTTTTGTAGCGATGCTCCCAGCTTATGTCCCATTAGACTGGGAAAGTCGTTATACTACTTACAGATCTTTACGCCTCTAATCTATGCGATTATCTTCCATTTATCTCCTACATCCTTCACATTCATGCTCCCATGTTTCCTCTTCCCATTCACATATTCTGCACTCACTGTTCTCTTTCTTTACCCAATACATCCCTTCCCTTACCTCGTTTCCCAATCTAAATCTTGCTATTGTCTTCATATCTTACTTCATTCCCCTCTCCTATATCTTTAGCACTAAAAAATTCCCTCCTTTCTTCTTCCCATCTTGTTAGTTCTATCGCCCTCCCTCTCCTTTCTTCTACCTCCTTCAAACACATTTTCTAAACTCCCCACCCTAAACTTCGTCTCAAATTGCCATGCTCTCTTGCCCGCTCTAGTACTTAATTTGTCCCTCTGTGCTTCTTCTCTCACCATATATCCAGGCGTCTTCTAGCCTACTCCTAGCGTCCACCTTATATACCTTTCTTGTAAACTCTCAATCTCATTCCATTCCTTGCACCCCCATTCTACGCTCCATAACCTGATATCGGCAATACCAGCGTATCAAATAACGACTTTCTCCTTCTCCAATCTTTCTTGAATCTTCATTTTCCTATTCCCCATATCTGCTTCATTATCCCTGCCGCTTTTTTTATCCTTTCTCTTATATGAGCTCTATGATCTCCATTTATTTGCAAGGTATATCCCAAATATTTAAACTCCTTTACTTCTTCTAACTTTACTCCCTTCCATCTCCCAGTCCATTCTTGCTTTCTTCCCCCTCCTTTTCTAAAACTCATCGTCTTTGTCTTTTCTACATTTAAATTAAACTTTTCCCCATCTAAGTATTTCTCCACTCCTGTAATTCAGCCCGTCATCCACTGCCATCAACACCATATCGTCCGCGTATGCTAGTATATGGGCGATTTTCAAAGAGATTTCAATTTGTATGTCCCTCGATGTTTATGCGATGTTCCTGTAACATTTTTGACCTACTAAGGGGATTATAGCACATATGGTGGTCTACTTTATTAGTCCATAAAAAAAAAGTACAAAAAAATTACAGTCAAACATACCTTTTTTTGTAATTAATTTGTCAGTTTTTACCCTCCCTATAGTGTCCCTCCCTACAGATTCACATACTTGACATGTGACTGGACTAGTAACATTATTTTTTTATAATATTGGCCTCGGGCACATTTTTTAAATATATGATGCCGTTCAAATTGCAATACTAACATGCTAGATATTATAAATACTGACTGAAAGAATCATGCTTATATGTCTCTCCCTCGGTTTGTTAACAACTCCGAAGCCTCTATAATTTTAACGAATTTGACGTGATAATTCGTATTATAATCGATTATGATTATGAAAAAAAGTATTTTTTATAAAATTTTAAAAATACATGACGTTTTCAGCGTCTAAACATTGATTAAATCCTTGTAAGTCGTCTGAGAACACGGGAATAACAACCTGAATAACAACTCCGAAGCCTCCCAAAAAACAGGTACAAACGCAAAATAATTTTTTTTAACAAAATTTCCCCATACATTTCGAAGGGCTGATAGAGCAAAACACTTTCCCAATGGGCATAGCCGGGTAAGCATACAAAATCTGCCCCCCGTGCGTATTAACTTGAAATTTTTGTCATAGTTTCGCATCCATGTGAAGTAAAATTTCACCCAATGATAACCCTCGAAATTAATTTTTTTGGGAGTTATGAAGGGGGAAAGAAAAATATAAAAAGTCGTTTTTCTTGAAAACGGCTTGACCGATTATGATGAGCAAAATATATGTTGTAGACACTAATGAGTCTACTCCAGACAAAAAAAAAATTTTGAAAAAAATTGTAGCCAACAAAATTTTTTGAATTTTTCGAAAAAAAATTTTGAGGTTATGTTCTAGAGTGACTACATCCATATTTTACATGAACATGCCTTAGGATATCCCTCACAACATATATTTTTGTTGAATTTTTTGGACGGGGGGAACAATGTGAAAAAAATAAAAATCGCGCATGCAACACTGCGCACCGTTATGGTGAACTGCTCCCGATCGCATACTTTGGAACGCAACTCTATTGCATTTTTTCATGGTTAGGAACGTTGTTGAAAATGAAGATAGGATTGTAATTGATGTAACTGATGTAATTAAATACATCAAAAGTAATATTTCCTTCCACCACGAGGAGGTTGCAGTACGATTTTAAACTCCTTTCTCCAGGGTGCTATATTATCGTGAGTCCCTTCGCCTCTCACAAATCGGGGTGCTTTATTATCGTGAGTCCCTTCGCCTCTCAAAAATCGGGGTGCTTTATTTTCGTGAGTCCCCTCGCCTCTCACCAATTCAGAAGTTTCTTAATCCTCATCGCTATCATCATTAATCACTGCAGTACAATGATTTTTTTAAAACATTTCGCTGAGTACTTGTGCTGGTTGAAGAATTTTCGACAAATACCTAGCATGAGAGAGGTAATATACGAAGGCAGCAATGTGTGAGCAGCAACCAACTGTGCGCCTGCCATTAGCACACTCGCATGCATAGTGGGTTACCCCGGAAGCACTGAAGCTGTTAGGTTTGTATCTTATAAAACATCTATATGATGCGCGAGAAATGTGTCGGGATTGTACTTTAAAATTAAGTACACTGGGTTCTTCTTTTGCGTACTGAAGGGCCAGTTTGCCATCCTTATATAACATTTCTGCTAAATAAGATACAGCTTGAGTAATCTGATAGGATCCAGTGAAAAATATCGTTAGATCTCTTTCACTCATTTCTGGAAAATCCAGAATTTCATCTGCTGTGACCGTTTCGAAGGGAGTTTTTCGACGTAGCCATCCTTTCTTCTCTGCATCAGTAGCTAGTGTATTGTCGACATCTTTCTGAGCATGCATCCTCTGTAATATTTCATATGAAAGTTCTTTGTCAGACTGCAGCCTTTCACCGTAAACATTATTAAGAAATGATACCACTCTGAAATAGATTCCAATATTTGATACCATCTTATTATCTATTTTTTGGTCCAGAAGACGATATTTTTGTTTGAACATATCATGAACAGTTTCAATCATCCATCGAATTTTAGTCACAAATCGTGACTGGTTGGATTCTTCTGTTGACAATTGCTTTCTTTTTCCTTTTAAAGCAGGCATCAGAACTTTGAAATTTTTTCTTCCAAATCTTTAACTACATCACGGAAACCTCGATCAAGAACAAAGACATCATTCGTCCTCAAAATTTGCATAAACCATTTGGATCCTCAATAATGGTTTTCATGATATCCGCATCATTTTGGTTTGCAGGATACGGTCCAAGCATGTCCACTACGTATATTACCTCTCTCATGCTAGGTATTTGTGGAAAATTCTTCAACCAGCACAAGTACTCAGCGAAATGTTTAAAAAAATCATTGTACTGCAGTGATTAATGATGATAGCGATGAGGATTAAGAAACTTCTGAATTGGTGAGAGGCGAGGGGACTCACGAAAATAAAGCACCCCGATTTTTGAGAGGCGAAGGGACTCACGATAATAAAGCACCCCGATTTGTGAGAGGCGAAGGGACTCACGATAATATAGCACCCTGGAGAAAGGAGTTTAAAATCGTACTGCAACCTCCTCGTGGTGGAAGGAAATATTACTTTTGATGTATTTAATTACATCAGTTACATCAATTACAATCCTATCTTCATTTTCAACAACGTTCCTAACCATGAAAAAATGCAGTAGAGTTGCGTTCCAAAGTATGCGATCGGGAGCAGTTCACCATAACGGTGCGCAGTGTTGCATGCGCGATTTTTATTTTTTTCACATTGTTCCCCCCCTTCAAGAAATTCTACAAAAATATATGTTGTGAGGGATATCCTAAGGCATGTTCAAGTAAAATATGGATGTGGTCACTCTAGAACATAACCTCAAAAATTTGTTTCGAAAAATGCAAAAAATTTTGTTGGCTACAATTTTTTTCAAAAAAATTTTTCTTGTTTTTTTTTGGAGTAGACTCATTAGTGTCTACAACATATATTTTGCTCATCGAAATCGGTCAAGCCGTTTTCAAGAAAAACTACTTTTTAAATTTTTCTTTCCCCCTCCATAACTCCCAAAAAAATGAATTTCGAGGGTTATCATTGGGTGAAATTTTACTGCACATGGATGCGAAACTATGACAAAAATTTCAAGTTAATACGCACGGGGGCAGATTTTGTATGCTTACCCGGCTATGCCCTCTGGCATTATTTATTTTAAAAATTGTGTGTTTTGTATCACTTAAGAATTGCAAGTAACAACTCCGAAGCTAACGACTCTGAAGCCTTTTGACCACTCCGAAGCCTTTTTTTGCATAGATATTTGTTTTGCGAAGAACTCTTTTTATACAAATTCACGTCAAGGAGATAAGTTTAAATTGTAAAAATCTAATTTGTAAATAATTCTTTAAAGAAATTTTCAATAAATGAAGAAAAAAAAATTCAAAAAAATTCAAACAAATATTCAAACAAAATTTTCAGGCAAATTTCCAAAAAATTTTTTTAAAAAATCCTCTAAAAAGATTTTAAAGGAAATTTCAAAAAAAATTTCGAAAAAAAATTTGAAATAATTTCGAACATTTTGTATAATGTGCAGATAACTTTTGCACATTAAAAAAAAGTTTCGAATTATTTTGACCCGCTAAGCCTGCCAAACCTTGTCTTAAGCCTTCATTGCAAATCTATTTGCAAATCGCCCATATATGTCTTTTCCTCTACCATCCTAACTCCTCCCAATCCCTCTCTTATCCCCTGTTTCACCATAACTTTTTCTTTCTCGACTCGGCCCAACGAGTCAAACGCAGCTTTTAGGTTTACGATTGTTGCTATCACTGCCCCTCCCCCTTTTAATCCTTTGATGTATCTGATAATTCAGAACATACATATTGTCCATCACTCCCATCCCTTTTCTGAACCCTGTCTCATTGTACAATGCTTCTTCTCTTGTTGTGTCCCCTCCTTCATATCTCTCTGTACCATCTTTTCCTCATATTCTCTCTCTCTCCCTCTCTCTCCCCTTTCTGTCGCTCTCGCCCCCCCTCTCTCTTACCTCATCGTCCACTATTGCATAATCAATTATCGTTCACCTTTCTCCTCCTGAGCGTGTGTATTCCCCTTCCTCATCTCCCTCTATATTTCCGTTTAAGATAAGCCATCCCAACTTCTCCAATCTCTTTAACAATTTTCTCGCTCTCCTCCCCATTCCCATCCTCCTCTATCTCCTGTTCACGCATTGAAATTTCCCCCCATTATAAGCCTAATCTCTTCTTTATTTTCTTCCCTAATTTCTTTCATCTATTCTGATTTCTCCTGCATATCACCGTTCACATAAACCCCCACTATCTTCTACTAATATCCTCCCATATTTGCCTCTTCTACTATTATTCTTTTTTTT
>CAKNWT010196645.1:0-14313 GCA_932066315.1 Andricus coriarius
CTGCTTTTAATACCTGTAAGGAGTATTATTTGTGCTGTATACATGTTACCTTGTAACATGCCCAGAATTTACAAAAATCACGATGTATAGATTGTCCGATTTTCTCTGACCAATACCCTAATTCATTATTGTTTTCTATGAAAGGTAAACTTTATTTTACGTGATTAAGAATAACGTGAATTTTTAGTGTTTCGGAAAGTTTATCGATGCTTTTCAGCGCATTATCTAATTCATTGCTTTATGCAACAGGTAAAAATCCAACTTTTCCAGAGGTAAAAAAAAAATGAAAAATTTTATTCATTACTTTATAAGCAGTAACATAGGGTATAATTTTTTCTTTCAGCTACTACGTCCTCGTCGTTGGTCTTGGGCTTGGCTAAAAGTGGTAACTAAATTTTCCAAATGTAAAAAATAAGCAACACAAACTTATTTTCGATACATTTTGGAAAAATGGTAACATTAAAAAGCGTTGTACTTAATAAACTCGATTACGCAAGCTTTGTAGTACAGGTTGTTATGTAAAAATCTAAAAATGCGCATAACTCGCGAAAGGGAGCAGCTAGGATTTTAAATTCAGCTCATTTTCAATGTCCAAACGATATAGAATCTTTTTGCGTTAGCAGATTTTGGATCCATTTTAGTCCAACTTTTTCAGTCTTCAAGCACACCGTGGAACACGGTATTCCCATCTATTCTTCCTTTTTGGTAAAATGATTTCTTGGACAAATTGTACCCTATCGCGTTAAAACTCGTAGCTTCTCTCAACAACCAATAGTGTGTCGAAGCGTGAAACCATTAGCCCTCTTAGCCAATGACAATGCTCTGGCGAAGTTGAATGTAGGTATGTTATTATCTTGGATATTTAGTTTAGTAGAGCGAGGGATTCCCCATATTATATTATATTGAATCGTTTTTTTTGTCTCCGTGAAAATTCTTCAATTTAGATATTCTTACTTTTTCGTTGTCGGTAAGTTTCATGTACTACATTATACGAATGTGCATTCCCGTCTGCAATTCCTCATCAAAGTTACAAGTTTGCAGCTCGTTCCGCTTGATTAGAGGTTAGGTTGAGGTTAGAAAACAAAACAAAAGATTGATATGCTTTCATTTTATCGTCATTTGAGATATTGTATATCCAATGGCAGAATCTAAATTTCTCTTGAAATCTATCAATATATTTATCCTTAGGAACTCATTGAAAATATTTAATTTGTGTTTTTACGATCACATCGTATACGAGAACAGAATAAGATATTTGTTTCCGATTCGACACGAGTTCGGTTTTGAAGTTTTGTTTGTTTTTTAACCACATTCATGAAGGCATTTATATTTTCTTCGTTCTTCCCAAAATAATATTTATCTATGATATAATTAACAATAAGAATGAGGCTATGATTTATAATTTTATTATTAGATATATTCAAATACACTATCATTTACCACAGGTTTACAGATCCTGAATTCAAACTGTGACTAGCAAGAGTTGAACATGATGCGACTTCGGCGAAGTGTATTATATGTGGAAATCAAAAATAATTTAGCCTCAGCAATATGGGACGAAGAGCTCCGATCAGTCATATGAAAGGTGACGAGCACAACAAAGCGATGAATGCTTTGACTACCATGCATACACTGCAATCTTTTTTTTGCAACGAGTCTTATCAGCAAACTGATTCTATTAGTGATATCAATGAAAAGTATGCTTCAAACCATCTTGTGCCACAAATTATCCAACTTATAAATTTGCCTTCTACGTCATAGATACCTCCGATAGAAACAGTGGAGAAGCCATCCTCTAGACTTCACAGTTTTTTAATCAAGGATTATGTTGACACTGACGAAGTATTCGCGGAGGTTCCCACACATTCCAAAACACCCAACTTTATGAACATAAACGACAATTTCCCGATTGATTACAGTAAAACGCGTACAGATAAGCTACATATTGAGAAGTCCAAACGACTGCGACGATGAAAACAAAGACGACATATGACCACTGTACCATATTTGAAATTCTAGTATTTCAAAATTGGATTAATTGCAAATTTATTTCAAAATAATAGATTTATCAATTGAAAAAAAATAAATACCGAAGTTATCAAATTTGCACTTCTAATAAATATTCATAAAATTGTATTCTTTGCAAAGAACCCCGCACACTTTACATTAGAATCCAACCCCGGTCAAATTGGTTGAAATTGCAATATAATATAGATCAAGGCCTTCTGATCAATAAATCCTAGTGTGATCAGCACAATCACTGACAACACTGGAAACACTTGCAAGACCAGCCCAGCTAATAAGGGCAACTGAATGACGCTCTCCTGAGAATAATAGGTGAAATCATGGGGCTTTCCTGGAAATGTAAATACTGTTCGAAATATTGAACGTAGAAGACAGTTCAGTCAATGAATACAAGACTGTAGATCAGTCCGATTATCAAAGGAGAAGCCAGTCCAGCCACTAAAGGCAATGTAATGGCATTGTGAAGTCCCATTGCTGTAAAGATTTCTCAAAATAATTAAGGCAAAAGACATTCTGGACTAACAAAGATATTTATTAGTCCAGCTAATTAAGACAAGATTATAAATCAGTCCAACCGACAAAGGCAAGAAACTTTGGTAGTTCAGCCAATTAAGATAATACTACAGATCAGCCTCAACAATAAAGGCAAGACATGCTAGTAGTCCAGCCAGTTAAGAGAAGACTATAGATCAGTTGAACCAACAAAGGCAAGATACTTTTGTAGTCCATCTAGTTGAGACAAGACTATTGATCAGTCCAACCAACAAAGGCAAGGCACTTTGGCAGTACAGCCAGTTAAGACAAGAATATAGATCAGTCCAACCAACAAAGACAAGACATGTTATTGTCCAACCAGTTAAGACAAGATTAGATCAGTCCAACCAACAAAGGCAAGACACTTTGGTAGTCCAGCTAGTTAAGACAAGACTATAAATCAGTCCAACCAACAAAGGTAATACATGTTATTAATCCAACCAGGTAAGACAAGACTAGAGATCTGTTTAATCAACAGAGGCAAGACATGTTATTAGCCCAGCCAGTTAAGACAAGACTATAGATCAGTCTCATCAACAGAGGCAAGTATTCTAGCTCCGGTTTTACATGTGCAATAATACGCTGAGATAGGTTCATTAGGTTCTTCATTTGCAAAGTCCTGATTCTCTTGCTTGTTACAATTCTCATAGCAGTTTTTCTTGTATGTAATCAGATGCAAGATTTAGTTGATATATTTCCATTGTCAGGTCCATCAGAAAATTTAAATCGAGGCTTGGAAAGTAGGGTACATGATTTTCATTTAATTAAGTCCACCGTGCGTTTCTCATGTGAAGGTTGTTCATTTCAACTCTAGCTTGCATTATATAAAGTGTAAGAGACTTTTCTAGCATTCTTTCCGCTACTTCAGCAATTGCTCCCTCCATAACTATTGGCTCTCGATGTTTATTGAGCTTGAGTATCAAGTTGACGTTGACCTGGCTGTAGAAGGGCGGGTATTTTATGATCAATACCCCAGTTTTCGAGTAATGATAAAACATCTGTGCAGTCATGATCCACTATGAATATGTCGCCATTTTTAAACCATTCTCGAAGAGGCCGAGAAATAAGGGCCATTGATGTCTAGTATATATGCATCTGGAGCACGGTCACCTTCGCGCGGTAACAATAGTCTGACTAACAGCTTGCCTACTAGGTTCAGGTACAGGATCACAATATGTATACAGCTCTCTGAACTGATCACATGTTGTTGGACTTGAGGTTCTGAATTCATCTTCTGGAAAGCTTCCTTCATCTGAGCAATTCCTCAGGTGTGTACGAATGATTAAAAACTTCCAAAGGACCAACAGCATATAATAAAAAATTCTTAAATAATTGTACATTTTGTTATTACACCCAGCCACGCAGTCATCATATGAACATATTTAGAACAGTTTATATCGTCTCATTTTGCCGAGAAATTGAATTCAAAACTTCACACTATGGTGTTCTTCACAAGTCGTGATAGTGACAACTATCATTACGGTGCGCTGTTGGTTAATTAGAGTGTGGAAATATTTTCGATTCAGCAATACAATAATATATCAGCGCAGTATACATCAAATGAAAAAAACTTAAACAGACAAGAAAATGAGGACGTTGCACATACAGTAGAACCTGACGAGCATATCTTAGGATTTGCCTTTACAGGCTGCTGAACTGGACTGCTCCATTGACTTGGTTACGTTGCCAGGACAGCACCATGATTTCGCCTATTATTATCGGGACAGCGCCATTTTGTTGCTCTTATTGGCTGGACTAATCTTGTCAGTGTTTCTATTGTTTCAGTGATTGTGCTGATCACATTTTAATGCAAAATTTACACCTGATCTTCAAATTTTAAGCGGGACATAAGATTCGCTTGTGGTCATATTCTTCACGTTCAACCCCACCTATCTCGGAAACTTTTGATTTTTTGGATTGGTACCCATTAGGATTTTTTGATCAGGAGGCTTTGAACTATATTATATTGCAGTTTCAGCCAATTTGAGCTGGACCGGATTTTAATGGAAAGTAATCGTGATGTCCGCCAAATTATATTCATGTTTATAATTATATTTATAACCATGAATAATATTTGGCAAACATCCATGATTCTTTCTTTCGTTACCTGGGCGTCCTAATCCCACCTCGTAGACTTTTGCGTGGCGAGAGCGAACCAATCGCTCGAACCCCCCCTCCCAGCGACATCGACGAAACGATCCTCGCCAGTAAACCCTCACTCGGCTGCGTCGCGAGTGCTGCGCCGCCGCTGAAACGAAGCCGATGAAAGCACGGTCCGCGAGAACAAGAAGTCAGATCTCTCCAGGCTTCGGCCCAAGCCACATCTCCCTGGTTTCTTCACTCCAACTCTTACCCGAGCGAAGAAGACCCAAACCAAGGCACCCCCCGCCCTCCCATGGACCCCCCTAGATTCCTCCCGGCTGGTACATCGTCTCCGTCCCCACAACTGGACCACCCACCACACTCGCTGCCCCCAGTAGCATTTTCTCAAATAAGGTACGCGATACCCCCCCAGCTACATCACAAGCTCAAAAATCCCAATACCCACATGGCTAGAATAAAACGCGAACTTCCAACGTAAATAGTATTAGCAGTAAACCTTTACTTTAATTTTAAAATTTCTTTGCTGTTCCTTTTGTAAATTAGTTTCCCTCTCCCATTTCGGAACCTTTTGATATCTTAGACTAGTACCCTTTAAGATTTTTTGATCAGGAAGCTTTGAACTATATTATATTGCAATTTCAGCCCATTTGACATGTACGGGATTTTAATATAAAGTGTGTGTGGTCCTTTATTTCGAAATTCTAAATTTATCAAGTCGAAAAATGAATAAATTTATAAATTACCCCTTTTTACCAAATCTTAAATTATAATATTCCTCCAAAAATGGATTCTTTGCAAAATTTACAAATTCTCAGTTTATCAAGTGGAGAATTGAATAAATTAAAAAATTAGCCTTTTTTCAAACTTTAAAACTATAATATTCCTGCAAAAATGGTTTCTTTGCAAATTTATTGATAAATTAATCATTTATCAAGTAGTCAAATAAATAAATGTCAAAATACCCACTTTACCAAATTTGAAATCGTAATATTCCAAGAGTGGATTCCTTGAAAATTTATTTATAAATTCCTAATTTATCGAGTATCAAAGTAAATAAATTTAAAAATACCTACTGAACCAAATTTGCAATTATAATATTCCTCAAAAAGAGGATTCTTTGAAAATTTATGTATAAATTCTCAATCTATCAAGACACCAAATCAGTAAATGCCAAAATTACCCTTTTTACATATTCATCCAAAAATGGAGTCTGAAAATTTATTTGTAAATTCTAAATTTAGCAAGTAGCCAAATAAATAAATTTTAAATAACCCACTTCACTAAATTTACCAAATTTGAACTTCTAATACGTATTCCAAAAATTGGATTCTTTGCAAATTAATTTCGAGATTCTAAATTTATCAATTGTAAACATGAATAAAGTTTTTACCAAATTTGAAATTATAATATTCCTCCAAAAATGGATTCTTTGAAAATGTATATATAAATCCTCAATTTATCAAGTAGCCCAATCAATAGATGTCAAAATACCCACTTTACCAAATTTAAAATAGTAATATTCCAAAAATTGATTCTTTAAAAATTTATTTACAAATTCTAAATTTATGATGTAGCTAAATAAATAAGTTTCAGATAACCCACTCTATCAAATTTGTAATCCTAATATTCCAAAAATGGATTCATTGCAAATTCATTTATAAATTCTAAATTTATTACTTGGCAACAAAATAAATCCCAACTTTACGGAATTTTAAATTACAAAATTCCAACGTCGAGACACTTTAAGTTTCATTAATAAAAAGATAATACTTATTTGGAAATTGCCTAATACAAGGTGTCCCAGACTCAAGTCTCCGGACTTATATAGCTGTATAAAAATATAAAATCGAAAATTCCTTTTCCAAAAATAAGTTAAAGTTTTAGTTTTTGAGTTTTGAAATATTTAGGCTGGGTCAATCAGAAGCGCGGTATAAACAGACGTGCACACGTGAGCGGGAGTCCGACGCAGTGTCATTGAAGCGAGCCCCGAGGTGGGGTTAGCGACGGGAGAACAGCGTTCACTACACTAAGTTGGACTCCAGCTCACGCATACACAACGGCATTATGTTAAACCGTGTATAAAGCATTAGGTATGAGCTACCTTTTTCAGGATAAATACCCTCCTCTTTAAACACCAAGTACCTCAAAAATCTCTTCTGCATCCTTTCGAGTGTCTCAGCATGTGATACTAATTTCGGTGACCATATCACAGATGCATACTCTAGTTTGGAAAGTATAAGATTATTATATAACGTTATGGACGTTTCCCTTTTCTTAAAACTCTGTCGTGTCCTGAACAAATATCCAAGCATTTTGCTGGCTTGTTTACTCATTATTTCAATATGATCATTAAATCTTAATTGCGAGTTGAAATTGATTCCTTGATTGTATGTAGATTCTACTTTACTTTATTGGACGTTATTAATTTTGTAATTAAAGATTATTGAAGTCATAGTTCTAGAATACGTAATCACTGAACTTCTTCCTAGATTAAGCGGCAGCTTATTCTTCATAGATAAAGAAGTAAGATGGTATCAGTTACGTCATTATTGTAGAGAATATAGAAAATAAGTCTTGAATTGGAGCCTTGCGGGAATCCCAATTTAGGCTGATAAGTTTCAGAAGAATGACTCGCAACGACACAGTTCAACTCAGAAGTCGCCATTTTGCAAATCTCTACGATTTCGTACGATCCTTACGATGACAAATTTTTTCAAGTGGGTATTTTGACATTCATTGATTTGGCTACTTGTTTATTTTGTTTATACTCTCTCCCTTTTACGGGTTAGAGAGTCTTTACATAACCATTACTTTCATTCTTACAATATTATTCATCTAATACCTGCATGATTTTTTTTCATCTTTCCACTCTTTGCCTTGCCATCATCTCTTACTCTATTTCCTGCCACTCTCTACTTCTCACTTGCATGCCACAATAAAACTTCGTATCATATCTATCCTCTTCCTATTTCAAACCTCCCATGTTACCCTTCCTCTCTTTATCCATAATCTTCCATAATCCATAATCTTACTATTTCTTCCTTCAGCATATAACCCTGACAGCTCCAACTCACTCCCATGACCCATCTCAAAAATCTCTCATGTAGACTTTCCAATCACTTATGCTCTTTCCATCCCCAAATTTCCGCTGCATAGCTTAAAACTCACCATACTGGTACATCAAATATCCTCACTCTGTTTCTCACATGCAGCTCTTTTCCTCTTCTCGCTTTAAACCAAAATCCTAGATAGCAAAACTCCTCAACAATCTTCCATTCATATTCTACTCTATGCTTTTTATTTCTGAAACACATCATCTTAGTCTTATTCACGTTCACTGTTAGACCCTTTACTCTCACATACTCTTCTAATTATCAGATTCATCCCTCTTTCACCATCCGCTACTAGCACTGCGTCATCTGCATATGCTAGTGAATACACTTTGCCTGTTAATAATGTTGTCCCACCTTTCCCTTTCCTCCCTATCTTCTCCTCTAAGTCTGCTGGAAGAACACTAAATAGAAGTGTGCTCAACGGACACCCTTGCCTGAGCCCCCTTCCCATCCAGAATTCCTCTCCTGTCTTTTCTCCGATCTTCACCTTTATCTTAGTTTCAACAAATGTTTCTTTTTAAAATTTGACAATGATATAATTCATATTTTTAACGACCATCATGTTTAATCGTCAAGCGTGGTTTGGGATTTAGCTTCCCGTTTTTCCGAGAATAAGTCGGCCAACTTATCCTCGGAAATTGGAACGTTTGAATTTCAAGCTCACGTCTCAAAATGATAAAATTCTTGCGAACCGGAGAAGAGCAAATTTTCGCTGAATTCCAAACGGTTGGGAGGAGCGGTTGACTAATGACAGAGCTCGATCTTCCTTCCCACCACTGGAAGGCACGAGAAGTCGCTCGACGGTTGCGAATCGCTCAAAATCGGCAGGAGCTTGAGTTAGTAGCTTCTCGAGCGAGAAGCGGAGCGGATCGTAAAGAACGATTCACGCCGGTTAATCCGATTAGAGTTTTGTGCACCGATTATTATAATTAAATTAATTTGATAAATTTGATAAATTTAGAATTCCGAAATAAATTTGCATAGAATCAAATTTTTGGAATATGCATTAGTAGTTCAAATTTGGTAAGTTTGGTATTTATTTATTTTTTTCAATTGGTGAATCGATTATTTTGAAATAAATTTGCAATGGACCCAATTTTGAATATTAAGACTTCAAATATTGTACAGTGGGTTATTTGAAATTGATTGATTGGTCTGCTTGATAAATTGAGAATTGTGAAATAAATGTTCAAAGCATGAATTTTTGGAATAATACGTTTTCAAATTTGGTAAGTTAGTGATTAGAAATTTATTTATTTGTCTACTTGATAAATTTAGAATTTATAAATAAATTTTTAAAGCATCCAATTTTGTAATATTAGAATTTCAAATTTGTTGAAGTGGATAATTTTGGCATTTATTTTTTTTTTGCTGGGTAATCGGTCAATTTAGAAGTTTTGTAATTTTAGAATTTCCAATCTGGTAATTTTTGTAATTTGAACATGTATTCTTTTGGCGAATTGATGTATGTAGAAACTTTGTACAATGCGTACGTCAGATCTACAAGAAACGAGCTCATTATTTCTTTACTCAAAAAAGAGTTCAATTTTCTTTTTTTATTTTCTTTTATTGCAAGTTTTATATCCAATGTGAAAACTTTAAAAAATGCCGAAATTCCGGGAGTTAGAGAATTTTTAATTTTGAGACCCGACTTTTTGAAAACTATATCTCCCAAACCACTAATTGCATTTAAATGATTTCTGTAGGTGTAGCATATACTTAGTAGGGCTTTTTAATGAAATTAAAAAATAAAGCGCATATTTTTTATATATTTTTTTTCAAATATGAATATTTCAATTTTATATATTTTTTTTGCATCGATTTAAGAAAAAAAATGATGGACACTGTAACTTCCAAAGATATTAATTTTTTGTGCAGCCGCGTGGCACTATCCACGCGCAACGACCAGTATCTCGCTGACCCGTCGCGACTCTTCAGCGATCTCCCTGTTTTTGTAAAAATCCACCCAAGCCCATCGAGGATTTGGGTGGACTGGAGAAAATACTGGAGTTAAAAGAAGATACTGATAATATCATCCGCTTCAAGGAGTTTTGCGATAACCTCATAACATCTGAGGATGAATGTCCACCATTCACTGCAGAAGATGTGAAAAAAGCACTTAATGCTACTCTAAGAGTGCTGTATTATCATCTTTGTCGCTCTTACGGTGTTGACCGCCACCCTACCCTGCCGAACGCTCCGAGGGAGATAGAGTCAATTGTCCAAAAGGAGAAGTGCCAAATTTTCTATAACTATGATTTTCGGACAGCTCGGCCGACAACATCACTGCCAAGGAGAAGGAAAAGGAGGAGAGTTATCAAGAACGTAAACGAGATCTGCACCGACTATACGTAAAATTTTTGGTTAAAGTAATTGTCCTTGCGATCGGTGCTCTCGGAGGTGCGAAACTTTCACTGGTTCGTAACCTGAAAGCCCTACCCGCATGTCAAAAATATACCAAGGCACTTGCGAGATGGATGCAGAAATCTGTTATCCTTGGGTCGCACTGTGTCCTCGAGACACACGAGGGTTTCGCCGGCCTGTCGTTGTGACTTGATCGTGCCCTGCTTTCATCCATCTCACGGTCGTGAGACGTGGCCATAGCACAGGTGTAATTTATTACGGTTCTACTGGGAGCGGGAGTCCATTTTAGATAGCAGTTGCTCCATGTCGAACCCTGCGGTCATTGTTTAACCCTTTCTTTAAATTATATACAGGGTGTCCCAGTACTTAAGGTACATTTTTATATTTATGAATTCCTCATAAAAAATGGAGTTGAAAATAATGATAAAAATTTGTTATAAAGTTAATAATTAATGAGTAATTAACAATTCAAGATTAAACAATCGGAAGCATGCGTTATATGAACGACAGTCCATGTGTCACTCATGAGGGTGTGTGCGCAAAAGAGTAATTTTAAATTTGCTGGAGGTTGTGAATATCAATGGTGCCACTTCACACAGCAACTGAGTGACGAGATTCTTAGAAAATATCTTTTCCGTTAGAATAGACGTTGAATTATTGCAACTTCCTTCGACTATTTCTAATTCTGCAGAATTCAAGTGAATTCTTAGAATTCACTTGTGCTCCTTTGAAGACTTTTGAAGTTTTTTGCAATTATCTTGAAACCTTTACAGTACACCATAAATTATTTTGAATTTATCCAAGTCTTTTGTATTCTCTGAATTTCAAATTCTCGGAAATCTTTTGAATTCTATGAATTCTTTTGTATTGTCTAAATTAATTTGAAATTCTATTCTTTTTTTTAATTATGTGAATGCTTTTGAAGTTTGTGTATTCTTTTGCACTCTGTGAATTCTTCCGAATTCTTCTCAATTCTTCTTAATTCTTGGAATTCTTCTCAATTCTTCCTAATTCTTTGAATTCTTCTTAATTCTATGAATTCTTCCACTATTCTTTGATTTCTTCCGAATTCTTCTGAATTCTTCCAAATTATTTGAATTCCCTGATTTATTCTGAATTCTCTGAATTCAGTTACTATAACTGTTTTGAATTTGTTGAATTTACGGTATCACTGCATTTTTTTAAGTGTTTTTTAGTTATCTTAAAATCATTAGAATACACGTTGAATTATTTTAACTTTCTTTGAGTATTTTTACTCCTGTAGAATTTAAACGAATTCTTCAGATTTAAATTTTTTTTTAATTCTCTTGAAACCTTTACCATACAACATGAATTGTTCTAACTTTCTCCAAGTCTTTTGTATTCTTTGAACTCTCCTAAATTATTCTAAATTCTCTTATAAATTTTGAAATGTCTTAATTCTTTCCAATTCTCTGGAATTTGTAGATTTCTACGAATTCTTTTGTATTTTTTTTTAATTATCTGAATTCTTTTGAAATTTTCTGAATTATTTGAACTGTTCTGAATTTTGTCATTCGTACGAGACCAATGAATTCTTTTAATGATTTTTAACTATCTTTAAATTATTAGAATACATTTCAAGTTACTTTGAACTCCTTCAGATCTTTTGAAATTTCTTAATTCCCTTAAAATCTTTAGAATACACGTAGAATTATTTTAACTTCCATCGAGTATGTTATATTCTGTAGAATTGAAACGATTTCCTAGAATCCGCATGTACTCCTTTGGCTTCTTTTGAAGTTTTTTTAACTCTCTTAAAACCTTTAGAATACACCATTAATTATTTTGAATTTCTACAACACTTTCGTATTATCTCAATTCTCCTGAATTCCTTTGAATTCTCGGAAATATTTTGTATTCAAATAGTCTTCTGAATTCTTTTTCAGTTTTCTGAATTCTTTCGATATCTTTAGAATACGCATTGAATTATCTTGTATTCCTCCAAGTGTTTTGAATTCTGTAGAATTCTTCAGGATTCAAAATATTCGTAGAAAGTTAATTTAATTCAACGTGTATTCTAAAGATTTAAAGTGAATTAAAAATATTCAAAAGAAGAAGTTCAAACTAACTCAAGGTGTCTTCTAATGATTTCAAGATAATCAAAAAACATTTTTTAAACATTCAGTGATATCGTGAGAATTCGACGAATTCAGGGTATTTTAAAGAGTTCATAAAATTTCGAAACAATTCAGAGAATTCAGAAGAATTTAGAGAACTTAGAAGAATTCAGAGAATTCTGAAGAATTCACAGATTTCAAAAGAATTCACAGAATTTAAAAGAAATTTAGATAATTTAAAAAAATTTAGATAATACAAAAGAATTTATAGAATTTAAAATATGTCACATAATTCAAAAGAATTCAGACAATTCAAAAATTATCAGAGAATTCAGAATAATTCACGAGGGTTCATAGAATACAAAAGACTTGCAGAAATTAAGATCAATTCATGGTGTTTTATAAAGATTTCAAGAAAATTAAGTGTAGAATTCGTGTGAATTCTGCATAATCAAAAATATTCAAAGAAAGTTAAAATAAATCAACGTGTTGTCACGTCCCGAGCAAAAGGCGAGGTTAGTATGAAAAATAGGAAAAGAGAGAAACCAGAGTGCTGATTAAGTCAGGCTGGTAAGGCCTGACCAATTATTTATTGTGGGTTCGTGTGTCACTTGTCAGTTCTATGAGAACTGTTTTAGTGTGCAGTGTTTTAAATAAATGAATGTAGTTAAAGGTTGACAGATTTATTAAATATAAGAACAGATAAATAGTATACACTTACAATAAAATAACTTACGTTTACCTTTCTAGCAAGAAAGGGCGAGAGAAGGTTTGCGTGTCGATTGGATCTTCATGTTTATCGTAGAGCAGCGACGGAACTCTACCGTATGTCTGTTTAGTAAAAAGGTGTACGAACACTTTTCAGTAGTGGTAGTGCGATACAGGGTCCTACAGCAGATACGCAATCGACACTTGAGTTCTTTTCGCGAACGTTTAACACTGCGGACTTGATTCGTTAAAGGCTCACTTTACGACGACCGAAAGCTTCAGCCGAAGGGACTTTAGTTCGAAGCTAGTTTCCACGTTACTATTTCACCGTGAGATAAAAGCTCGATACTTCATCAAAGTGGTTCTCCGTTTAGGGATATTTCACGGTGAGGTGAAAGCTCGTGGCTTAATCACAGCGGTTCGTAAATGATGTGGACAGTATGACTGCTTGAACGTAAAGACGATTGAGAAGGGTAGCGTAGGGGTTTATATAAGCTTGCCACTTCGATAAAGTCACGAACTTTCTTAGAAAACGACTGTCAATTTCGACCGAGGCACGTTTTCTGTCAATTTCGACCAAGGCACGTACTCCTTGCTTTTAAAATAAATCATATTAATGAGTTTCGTATTACTTGAGTGAAGATTATTTATGTCCCGTTAACTGATACTTCCGGTGGTCGATCGTGTCTTCTCTAGATCGGCTATATGTTTAATTTGATACGCGCGCCTTTCCTTATTGAATGTCGTACGTTTCATGTGGGTGACTCATGCTATCGTCAGCGACCGTGTACAGCGATCGCGCATCTCAACTCTCGACCTTTCAGGAGTTTGGATTTTATACGTTAGCTTAGCTATAGGCGATATCACTAGTCAGACACTTTCGGTTATAATCTTGTCTGACTATGCGCATGGTTCTCCACTAAGTGGGTTATACTTTAATAGTAACCTGTAGTATGACATTATATATCGGTAACTTATTACTTTAATTTAGACATACGTATGTATTCATGTTCCATATAATTAGTTTCGACTTTGTTATTGTTTATGTTTCAGATTATTAGGAATATGCATAAATTCGAATGTTATTAAATATACTTAATTATCTTTTAGCAGCAGAGTCTGCAATTGCAATCTGGCATGAACCGAACATATGCTAACTTATCGGCATTCTCCGAGTCATTATCTTTCCATGGTAATATACTTTATGTATCTTATGATTTCTATCTTAACGACCGTAGTGCAATTACCATAGTTAGGTTCAAACTCAGAGAAGATTGGTAATGCTATAGCTTGTAGTTGATGGAGTTAGCCTGAAAGATGTGGGGTATGGTAGGTTGTGCCTAGCTAGGCGTTAAATCAAATTTTGTAAAATTTCGGGATGTAACAGT
>CAKNWT010196649.1:0-13336 GCA_932066315.1 Andricus coriarius
AAAAAGCCCTAAATACACGAAAACATTCTTTCGTCTTTCCTGTACATAAAAAATGGACATACCCGAAAATATAAAAACTATAAAAATAAGAATTTATTAAAGCACATTATGCTAACGCTCGACTTGAAGGCTTTTATCAATGAACACAAAATAAATTATACTTTCTGAGGGTCCTGATACACTACTTTTCCATATACTTCCAATTTCGTTTTTCCATAATTTGTTTTTTTCGAGACACCCAAATTTCTACCCAACAGATGATTTTAAATTCCCTGTCAATTTAAATATGTTCAAAAGGCTTGGGTGATTTCAAACGATTTTTCTAGATTTTTAACATTTTAAAGGATTAAAAATATTTCTGATTTGGAATGATTGTGAAAAACAATTATAATTTTTATTTGGAACAAAAGATAATTTTTGGTCATAAGAATTACATTTTTGACTTGGAACAAATAATTTTGTAAAATACTTTTAATTCTGAATTTGAACAGGCCTTTTCTCTAAATTCCCATTCCATGTCAAAAATTATTATCTGTTCCAAGTCGAATAATATTTATTTTCGAAATTTTATGTTCCTAAGTCAAAATTATCATTTTTTTCTCAATACAAGCATCGAAAATGGCGGTTTTCGTGGTGCCACGCCCCCAACGAAAATGGCCAAATGCAGCTAGGGGGCGTGGCACCACGAAATCGCCATTTTCGATGTTTTTATTAAGAAAAATAGTATACGCACCTCGAGACGACAATTGATGGATGAAACGAGCGTCAAGTTGACAACTGAACTTAACTGAACTTAAGCTCCATGTCCCATCTAGGAATTATAAATTTTACACGAAACTCATAATCAGAGTAATAAAATATATTTAACCGCTTTAAATTTGAATGTGTGTACATTCGAGAAAAAAATCCGGGTCTCTGAATCAATGATTATTTTTTTACGCGGTGAAAAAAATTCCCGGCCATTTCCCGGCCAGATAGACACCCTGATAACAATTCCGCTATCGCTTTTTTCATTATTACATGATGTGGACAATTTTATACAGTCTTATAATATTTCAAAAACTCATAGTATTTCTAGGTTAAAATCACATTTTTATAAACGTACAAAATGATCATTATGTTCCAAAGCTTTGCACTCAAAACGTACCTAAGAAAAATGGTTGATTCAGAAATTAAGAGAATTCAGGCGACTTCGAGAGAATTCAAGTCACTTTAAGTAACTTCATATGAATTGAAATTACTTCAGGAGCATTTAAATGACTTCAGATTTTTCAGGAGATTTCAAGAGAAGTCAAGTGACTATAAATACTTCAGGAGACTTCATTACAAGTGTACAACTGTCTTCACGAGTTGTCAACCACTAAAGTTTTTATGAATCTTCTTCATGAAGTACGTACTATTCCGAAATTGTTGTTCATTTCAAGTGATCCATTCTATTGAAGGAAATATTTTTTATAGTTTGGAGGAGTTGGATTAGAAAATAAATTTTGGGAAACAGTATTAAAAGTCGAATCTTGAAAACTGTGAAATGTCGGAAATAAAAGAGCGATTTTTAAATGTCAATATCAAGTGGTGCATATTTGCTGGCGTACACTTTGGTGCAACCAATATTCGTTTCTAAGAGTGGATCGGGGCTAAGTAATTCTAAATAATCGAAAGTACATCAGACATCTTGTACTGGCTCTGAACTATAATGCATGTCGCTTGGTTCGTAGACTCCAAATTTACAGTTATATCGTGCTTCATGACGCAAACCCAAAAAATAGATGTTACTTCAACATTCATTGATAAGAATTTCGTAAATTGTACATAAGATATAACTGTTACAATCGGTTTTACCAACGCAAATCGTCATATCTCTTTTGTACATGATACCTGTGAACAGAGCTTCAGTACACACAAGATGCACATTTCCAGTATTCACCAAATCGGATATAAGAGATCGAGTTTCTTCATTGGTAATTTTTGATGAACTGAATGGAACAGCACTTTCCGCAATAATCTTGGAATCATACTGCTGTTCATTCATGCACACACATTGTAGTTGTTCGTGCTTTCGTGATAAAGTTTTCGTTACGTTTTTAAAGTTCTTGCAGTGACTCATTGCATTTTTGAAGTAGCCATGCAGGCTTTCAAATCGTAGAGTCCATAAACGCTTCAAAGGACCGAAGTGTAGAATCAAGGATGGGTATTGACAGAGGTGGTGATGTTTTGGTCGCAAGGGTATGTCGGGAAAACATTTTATCCTTAAATCCAAGTAGTCTTCTATTTCTTGTTCAAAAAGAGCAACTTGCTCCACGGATATGGCAGGAGCACAAACAAGAGAGCAAACTTCTCGAAGATGCATGACCATATCCCAAACCTAATCTTCAAATTCTTGAACTTTGTCATGTATAACAATAGGGAACACTAAAAGGAGTCTTCTTATTTCACTTGCAGACCCACTTACTTTCTTTGATGCTTCTTTGATGGGAGGAATCATGTCTTGACTTGTAGAACAGAGCCAAAAATTGTGTAACCGCTCATTCAAATCGGCATATGAAAACCAACCTTCACGCACAAAATATTTACTTGCAAACATTACATCATAGGGAACAACCCCTTCAAATAAATCGTGAGCTGAATCATCTGATGCTCTTCCTTTGCCCGTTCACAACATCAATGATAATTATCCACGTTTCGAAGCTGCTGCACTCTGTACAGCCCTGCTTTCAATATGCCTCTACTTTTTTCGCAGAACCGACAAAAGTTTATTGAATAGCTGAAATTTTCTGTAAACCCCCCAATTTGATGACTGCCTAAGTTATTGCCCAACATTACCAGCAACGTTCCAAGATAATGTATTTTTCTACCCTGAAAACAGATCGTTCATCCTTGAGATTCTAACAACTTCAAGTCTGTCATCATATGTTTCAAAACTTTATCCCATCCATATATTTCTACGTATTTCTCGCGACACAATAAAACTAGTTTCAAATTACGTAACTTCGATCTTAAAAAAGTTGGCAAATTACCTGGCACTATGTACAGGACTACGAGTTTAAATTTATTTTTTGACGATCCGAGCGGGTTCACGATTTCGAATGCATCTTGAAATGCAATTAGATAAATCATACGGGATTTTTTATTTAAAAACTGAATTTTTTTAATTACCGTTCCATCACATTCATCTGAGAATACATTATTGTTTGTCGCTGTCCTAGTGTTTTCGAAAAGTTCGCGAAAATTCTTATCGGCCACTACATTTTCTAAGCTTTTCATTATTGGTACATAATGATAATAATGTTTTTTATTTTTATCTGCATCTTCATCGCCATCTTCCTTTAGTTCAATCTCTAACGGTTGAATGAAATTAAAATATTCTGTGTAATACTTATCGCGCGCATACTTGCTTAGTAAAGAACCTGTGTGGAGATCAAGAGGATCTGTGAAAGGTGCAAAACTGATTTTAAACATGTTTAAAAGACGTTCCATTTCAGCTTCTGAAAAATTACTATCACGCAAAGTAGTCTGAAATTGTTCCAGTGAACCTTGAACAGCTGAACCTATTTCCTGGGCAGTACCCTGCAGGATGGGTTCTGTGACAAAATGTTTCGCACTTAACAAGAGCATCATTTCGGCTAACATTCTCGTCGAATCTGAATCCTCTGTTTCGCCTACTTTAAATTGGATGCCATTTAATGCACCTCCTTCTACAGCAGTATAATCTTGAAGAACAGATTGTTCATCTTCATCAGAATCATAGTCCTGTATATCATCTTCGTCATCGACTCTGCTTCGCAAATCATTATTATCATCGTCATCTACATACTCGTGTACGTTGTTCATAAAATCAATCTCCATTTGCTCATCCTCATCACCTACGTTTCGATGATATGTTCTTAAATGAATTGCGAACGAATTTCTGTTGCAAAAAATATATTCTGGATTTGGACATGCTGGAAATCCAGATAGCAAAGTTGCGCGCACGGTGCGATGCACGTGCATCGCACTCGTCGTCCTCAATGCGTGACAGGTGTGTCGCACGTGGTGAGGGTTGCACGTCATGCGTGCCGGTGCGGGTATGGTGCGTGCACACATTTAGGATTTTTAGTGGGTATAGAAAATATTTGCATTGATATTTTTAAATAAAGAGCAGGTAATTTATCATGAACGTATTTTTTATTATGGGTGGAAGGAATATTTGTACATTTTAGTTCAGCATTAGCAATTCAGTTCCGCATGTTTGTCTCACATTTTCTGAATGTAAACAACTGAAATAGTCTCCCTTTTCCAACTCGTTTTGAGGTTAAAAGCAGGAACCCGACCTAAACGAAGCAAAATACTTTCGTGATTTTCGTTCTGGTTCTATACTGCCAAAACGTCACTATATTCACTTGACTTAGGTTACGTTATTCAAAATTCCGACATTATAAGGAAAACGAAACGAAAGATTCGGTACTTTTTGGATAACGTAACGTATAATTTGTCCTAATTTAGAGCCATTCATGCATGTCGAATTTTTGTAAGCACGGTAAACACAGAACACAGAATGATGCAAAACGAGACCTGAGAGGAGATCGCGGGACGAGAAGTCGCCATAGAAGTCGCAAAGACACTCGTGGCGCGTCGTGCATTTCCGTTGGATCGACGAAGGCTGCTGCGCCATATATGTATTATTCAACGACAGTGCGCGGTTTTTAAATGCAGCTTTCTTCATTGCACTTGGAAATAGTAAAAATACATGCAAGTTCATTAACAATTAAAGACGCATTTTTGAACTTTATTAACCAAATTTTTGAAAATTGATTTTAAATTTCAGTCAATATTAAACATGAAATTCAAACTCCAAATGGAAGTTATAAAAATAAAAAAATATTTAAAGTTGAAATGATTCCAACAGTTTCATCTGTAAAAAAATTCAAATTCAAATTGAAAATTTTTGAAATAATATGCAAATACAAAACAAAAATTTCTGGCTATTCGGAATTTTGTACCGTTTTTTGTTTGTTCTTTTTTACTTTCGGGATGACCATACAAAAATATTTCAAAAAATTCTTCACTCGGTGTAAGCATTTGTAGACATATTTTTTAACTATTTTCTTTCACACTTTATTCTTTTATAGTTTTTTATGGTTTTGATTTTTTTGTATAATTACACATATGTAAGAATGTTACTTAATGGAAGAATTAAAAAAAATTTTTTAAGGTTTAAAAAAGGAACCAAAGATAATAGAAAAAAAAGTTTAAAAAGTTTGGAATTATCTTTTCTTTTTAAAAAGTTACAGAATAACAAAAAAAAATTCTTCTTGATCTTACACCGATCGAGTAAAGGAACATGCTATCAAATTACCATTTTTAAATAAATAAAATGCTTTGCACATTAAGCAATTTTACAAATGCATTCAATTAATGTTATTCATAAAAATTTCCCAATTTATGCTTACGATAAAATTGGGAGTGTTTCAATTTTTACAAATAAATCATGTTTACAATAATTATAGTTCAAATTATAGTTATAATAATTACTATTATTCAAAACTACGCTTCTCACTTATGTATTCATGCTATAAATTATGGCTCTCACGAAGTGCGACGCACATGCGCTGCATATCGTGCCCATCACGAAGTGCGACTCATATGCCTCGCACGTGCGTGCCCCTTACACAGTGCGATGCATATGCCTCGCACCCTGCAGGCACGGCGTGCATCGTATTCCGTGCGTGTAACGTGCCCCGCACGTTTGCTATTTGGGCTTTGATACACAAATACCGATTGTCTGATTCAAAAAATGTACCAGCGTTGTGCATCCGATAAACGTATTTCCTAAAGTTTTCATAACTTTGGCCATATTTCAAGCAACCATTATATTGACACAGTATGTTTAAATTCGGTTCATTTTCATGGATTTGTTGGTGTTTGTTATACTCAAGAACGGAGTAGAAAGTGGAGGAACAAGTGACACATTTGTACATTGTATACGTGAATAGGTGATGCAAAAGGGAGAAAAAGGATTATAAAGGATTTTTTATAAAAAATATTCCCTTGTAGCAGCAATATCCTTGTTGAATAACTGTAAAAAATATGGAGCTCATTCAAAGAAATAATTCTGCAAATTTTTGAACTTATTTCTTTAATTAATCTAATGCACTACCATGCATTTTTAGGACTTGGCAGGATTACAGTGCAGGAAATACATGTGATTAATCCAACTTTAATAGTATATTGTGTATCGAGGGCCCCAGATAACAATCGTGCGACGCACAGTAATCGCATGCGTGCGACGCACGCTGTGCGAGTCATAACGCATGCATGCCGCCATCACCTGTCGCAATGCTGTGATGGGTACACTGAAAAAAAAAGTTTTTGAATCAAAGAAAATTTCGTTGATTCAATGAAATGGTCGTACTGAATACGTCTAATCATGTATTTCTTCAATCCAAAGAAATTGTTTAATTGTATGAAGAATAAGAAATTATTGAAGCAAATAAATAATTTCTTCAGCCTGTGAAATATGATTTGAGCAAATGGACAATGACTAACTGAATGAAATTAGCAATTTGGATTTAAATATCAGTCATTCGATATGATCGAATATAACTTAAATTCTAAGAAATATTTTATCAATTGAAAGTAATGACGACCGGATAAAATAAATGTTTTTTTAATTGAAAGATTTGATTTCTTGTTTCAAAGAATCGTACTGTAAACTTCAATAAATATTTCTTTGCACCAAAGAAATGACAGTTGATGAGAACAGAAATAATTTTGGTTCGAATTAACGATCTACTATTTTAAAGAAATATTTAGCAGATTCTGTTAAACAGTATTACAGTTTGAGAAAGGTATTATTGATTGAAAGAAAATGTAATTCCTTTACTGAAAAAAGCCAGACAAATGTTAATAGGATTAAGTTAACATTGTTTGATTCAAAAATACGACCTTTTGGTTGGAGGGAAATATTTCTTTGAATCAAAGAAATATTAATTGAAGACAAAAATATACATTTTAAGCCAAGTAAATGACTCACTGTTCCAAATGAATGTGCCACGAATGGGAATGAATATTTTTTTGAAATAAGGAAATGTGAATTGATGGAAAGAAATATATTTTAAACTCAAGCAAATATTTTATAGGCTCAAAAAACTATTCCTCCACATCAAATTTTTAAATATTTGAAGCAAAAAAATATCCCACTGATTCAAAAATATATTTCTTTGGCCTAAACCATGTGCAACATGGAAATCCTAAGGTGGAAAGCGGTATTTAACCTTCACCATGAATGCCAAAGAAATATTTCTTCAAATCGAAAACATGGATATGGAATTTAACAACATATTTCTTTAGTCTAAAGAAGTATTAAATTGAAATAAATTACGGCAAATTATTAAATATTTGATTTTAAAAAAATTACTTCGTTGGAATAACTGTTCATTTGTTATGAAGAATTTAATTCTAGTAAGAAAATGAAATATTTCCTTCAACTGAAGAAATAAATATTTATGTAAACACAAAATCTTGTTCATCTAAATAAATTCGCTTCATTGGTATAAATGCATGAACTCTTTGTAACAAATAAATATATTTTTAATGCAATTAATATTATTTTGAATTGAACCATTATTTCTTTGATTTAAATAAACCTAAAGACTTGATTCAAGTATGCAAAATCAATTGATTCAAATGCGTCCGAATCAATTCCAAGAATCGAACTCGTTGATTCAAATAAATATTTATTTGAGCTACTAATCAGATTTAAATGAATCTAGACCTTTTGAATCAAGGAAATCATTTTTTTTTAATGTAAGAAATATTTATTTGAATCAAGAAAATATAGCCAAAGAATTCATTTCTTTATATCAACAAAAGATATGTGTCTGGTTTAAATAAAAATTACTACTGTTAAGGGCATGCTCTGCGCGAATTACTCGACCAAACCAGGCCCCACTTATAAATTTTGTTTGCTCGCATTTAAAAAAGTAACGTTAAAAGAAATAGGAAGTAATTTGGGAAATGGTAAAGAAATGTCAATGGATAGTATGTGCCAAGGCACAGAGTTAGGGAAGAATTTTTTGTTTGTAAACTAATAATATAATATCGAGTGTGAATTGTGATCGACCGATGCTCTGCCGATGCAAACGGATCATGATCAGTTATATTTACCTCAAGGACTTCGGTCGGTAAAGAAAACAAGTTAGTCAACTTGGAATTTCTCAGTGCCGGATGAAGGCAACTCGAGGCCCTGAGACGCAACTTTGCTTGCGGCCCGTCGAAATAAGTCGGGTAAAGATAACGATTTTAATTGTTTACCAAAATGGAAAAACTACAATTTTCGTTTCGATTTACAAAAATCGAATCTAACCTCGAAATTTATAAAGTACAATATAACAGACCAATCAAAAAAATGTGTGAAATTCTTGTACAGAAGTCACACATATACTTTTTGTGTTGTAATTTTACATACTTTGAGAACCAATATGCATGTAAGCAATATTGCAGATAAGAATATTCTTATCACGTGACATTGCATTAATTTAGTCTCATTTTACTTATTATCCAATACTTTTCCAAAATATTATGATTGACTAAAATGTTCTTGTCACGTGATATACAGCCCGCTACACTGCAGCACTTTACTATATGGTAACAGAAAATGTCGTGCGTAAAAAATTTTGCTACCGTATAGTAAAAACTGCTGTTATGTCAATAGGCTGACAGTACTGCTATAAGATTATTTTTATTATCATGCAATACTGTGTCAACTCATACGCATGCGGATGACAGACATCATCCGTTTGGCTCAATCCCAAGATCTAATTGCCTACAGCTAATGTCTGGCGGCTTCAAGCGCATCTACTGTTAGATGCGCTTGAAGCCGCATTTAGCAGACTTCAATGACAGCCACTTTGTTTTTTTATTTTTTAACACTGAAAAAGAAACCTGTTGCAATTACGAGATGACCATTTAACGTAAATTTTAACGTATTATTATGATTGCAACAGTTTACATATTCAGTTTGCTTCTCTTAATAATTATAATGCCATATTACTTTCACATTACTTTACCATTACTTTACCATTACACTGTAGCGTAATCTTTGCGTTCGGCCGGTCCGCCAGGGGACGTCTGACAACCATTATTTTTTTGAAAAATTATTCACAAAAACCTGCGTTAAGTAATTTGCTCTTACGGCAAAGTTTCACATGCCCTCGAATTCTTTGCAGCAAAATAAATTTTCAAATACGAAACACGCGCGCTCAAGCGCGCGATCGGTCTCGTAAGAATAAATACTCAAGGCTATGCAATTTCTCTAGAAAGATAAGGGCCAAGGGGGTTGGAGAAGCAATTCCTGCCCATAACGGCAGGCGAAATTCCTCCATAGTAATAGGGCTCACAGAATATTATATAGATATTTAAGAAAAAATACTTAAGGCGATGCGATTTCTCTAGAAAGATAAGGGCCGAGGGGGTTAGAGAAGCAATTCCTGCCCATTACGGCAGATGAAATTCCTCCATAATAATAGGGCTTAAAGAATATTATATAGATATTTCAGAAAAAATACTTAAGGCGATGGAATTTCTCTAGAAAGATAAGGGCCAAGGGGGTTGGAGAAGCAATTCCTGCCCATAACGGCAGATGAAATTCCTCCATAGTAATAGGGCTTAAAGAGTATTATATAGATATTCAAGAAAAAATACTTAAGGCGATGCAATTTCTCTAGAAAGATAAGGGCCAAGGGGGTTGGAGAAGCAATTCCTGCCCATAACGGCAGATGAAATTCCTTCATAGTGATAGGGTAAAGGATGATTATATAGGAAGTTGTATTATAGTCACCCTGACTACCAGGACAACTTCCTAGTACATATCGATCTTTGATAAATTATCAAGGTTCTTTAAATCTTACTTCTGAATATAATTTTCATGGAAAATATGTATTTTAGGCATCTGAACTATAAGGACAACTTCTTAGTACGTCTCGATCTGTGAATAATCATCGATCTTCTTTAAATTTTACTTCTGGATAAAATTTTCCTGAGAAAGGGGTATTATAGTCACTTGGACTACCAGTACAACTTTTTAGTACCCCTTGATTTTCGAGAAATCATCAAAGTTCTTTAAATTTTACTCTTGAATACAATTCTCCCGGGGAAGATGTACAATAGGCACCTGGAATATCAGGAAAGTCTCCTAGTAGGTCTGGATCTTTGCTAAATCATCAAAGTTCTTAAGATCTCACTTCTGAATATAATTTTCTCGAGGATGATGTATTCAAAACACCTAAACTACAAGGAAAACTTTTTGGTACGTCTCGATTCTCGAGAAATCGTCAAAGTTCTTTAAATTTTACTCATGGATATAATTTCTTCGGAAATGATGTATTCTCGACACCTAGACTACTAGGAACACTTTTTAGTACGTCTCGATTTTAGTAAGTCATTAAATTTTTTTTAATTTTACTTCTGAATACAATTTCCCAGAAGAGGTATTTTAGGCACCTAGACTACCAGGATCACTGTTAGTATGTCCCGATCTTTGATAAATCACCAAAGTTTTTCAAATTTTACTTCTGAATATAATTTCCTCGGGGATGATGTATGCACGACACCTAGACTAATAGGATTACTTTTTAGTGCGTCTCGATCTTTGGTAAATCATTAAGTTTTTTTTAATTTCACTCCTGAATACAATTTCCTTGCGAATGGTGTATCTGGGACTCCTAGACTTTGAAATGAAAAAAATCGTAATATATATTACGTGTAAGAAGAAACTTGAAGTAATTAATAATGTAAAATAATTTCACTCTGTATCCGCCTGGGTAAGTTTCACTTTTATCCTGGAAAATGACTTTCAACATCATCTGCTTGTCAAAAATAAAAAATAAAAAAATTCTGTAAGATTGCCCATCAATTTTTTTTTCTGAAGAATATACCAACCTTCTGAAAGAAATAACCATCCATATGTTTAAATCGCCAAGTACTTTTCTGTATGAAACACCCAAACTTTTGTGTATGAACGATACTGACTCGTTGGGTGTACAATCTAAACAATCAGTAATAAAACAATCAAATAGCCTCGGAATGATAATGAAAAATCAAACATTTAATTTTACGGTCGAACTATACAAGATACGAAAAATGATGATTAAACAGAAATTGTACTGAGAGACTTTTTGTTACAATAAATGAAAAAAAACGAATTAGAATTTAGTATAATATCGTTCCAAAATAGGGAAAATCGAGGTTTTATTACACTTATTCATATTACGGTACCGAAGTTTAATATTATCATACGAGTATTTAAAGCACGAAGACGACAAAGTAGTATTCTAAGTGCGAGATATTATGAATCTTCATTTGAGGAATTAACACCATGAAAAAATGATATTCTTTTTTTTTTTAGTTTTCGAAAAATAATTTGAATAAGAAAAATAGTGAATATCATAATCTCGAAAAAGTATTTTAGAAGTTGATATTGTCAATATGAATTTGACAGAAACCTGAGACGCATAGCAAACTATGAAATCATTATTCTTGATTTTTCATATAGTTTCGTTTGAGAATGCTTCTTGAGTGTTTCCGCCGTTTTCCGATCGAGCCCGATTGTGCAGAGACCAGGTTTCGACATTTGTAAAAGCGCGTCCCATCCGTTCACGTGTCTTCCCGATTATCTGCGTTATTGTTTTCAAATATCAATACTTTTAATATTGAATCGTGTGAAAAGTGCACACACAAAGGATTGTATGGAAATTTGTGAAATTCCTACTACGTAAGTGCTAAGGCAATATTTTTAAACATACTTAGAATCGGATGTATTATACTAAACGTTCAGTTCTTTTGTGGTTAGAGTAGTATCAACAAAGTTTCATAAATAATAATCTGTTTAGTGCAAAACTCTCTTGGTTTTTATCGTTTTAAGATTTAATAATACTTGAAATATATATATTTTTCACTTCACTATTTAGAAAATGTATGGAGAAGGGGAAGAGATCATCTTAACCAGGGGGGTGACTCGCCATGCAAATGCGCTCTGTCAGTTTTGTGAAGGACGGCAGAAAATGAAACACTGGCGCCACTAGCGCAACGCCCTACATTTAAAAGAAAGCTGATTAGAATCATGGGAGATTTAGTATTTTTCGCAGTTTTTGTAGTATTTTGGACGTTTTTGGATAATTTAAAAACTTTGAGCTCGAATCAAGCAAGGATTAACTGTTTCTAGAATCAAGAAAATATCTAGGATTAAAAAATAGACCTTACATACACTGGAAATGTCAGTTTTTAAGGTGTTTAATTTTCAAGTAGAGTAACATGGCAAAATATAAAGATTAAGTCTTTAAAGTTTGAAACAAATAAACTAAATATTCTGAAATGATGATATCCTAAATTGTTCTTCTATTTTTAATGACTTGAATGAACCTAATGTATTATTATATTATGCTAAAAATATACAAGAAATAAAAAAAAACATCATTTCTAATATTCAGTATAATGCATATTGATCGTTAAACGGCTGAAAAGATTATCAGTATTAAAGCTATTAACTTTACTGTACATTTAGTCAATTATTTATTTGAGAATTGAATTAAAAGATGGAGACATAAATTAAATATGGAGTAAAGACAGTAGGAGGGTATATAGGAATAATAAATGCCAGGTTAATTTATTTAAATAAATATAATTATTTAAATTATTTTAAAATATACTACGATAAAAGTATAGCGAAAGATACACTTTTTTCATTTATAAATAAATATATAAACAGGCACTTATTCGCGTTTATACCAACTGGGAAAATGTCCGATACCCCATCGATTATAGATCATTTTTGCTTTTTAAAATCTTCGGTATCATTAGCAGCACTTTCCTCATTCGCATAATTTTCAAATATTTTAAAAATATCTAAATGATTTCATTTGCCTAATATTCTTTTATTAGACATTTCAGAAGCCTTTTTTAAAAAATCGGGCTTTAGTAGACGACGAGGTTTTTTATCAGCCTCCGAACAATACTCAGGGCAGTTTGGAAATTGAGATGGCAAAACTCCTGGTTTTAATTTAGGTTTCTTGTACCATTCTGACTGCAAGAAAATCATTATTTTACAATTATAATTTACTTTAATACTTGAATTTATTAATAAATTAATGCAATTGTACATAAATGTCGAAACTCAGCGATAATTCAAATCAAAATAATAATGTTATTAATGTTACTTTAACATTTTTCTTAAAGATAGTAATTGTCTTAAAATATTTTGAAATTTTAAAAAGCTATTAAAACTATATCAATTAAGATTGAAACGAAATCCATTTTTTCTTGAATAACTTTCGCAAACTAAGCAAAAAATTAACAATTTATTGCA
>CAKNWT010196663.1:0-10858 GCA_932066315.1 Andricus coriarius
TCCAAAAAATGACAAACTGTTACATTTCAATCAGAAAACACGATTATTTTTTACATTTTTTGGTTATAAATAATTGTTTAAATAAGTGACATTTGTTTAAACAATAAAAAATTGTTTAGAAAGTCATGGAAAATATTCAAATTATCTATTAGTAATCATTTGTATGAAAAAGACGACGGAAATTAGTACACGGTACGTGGCACATTGATAGTCAAATGGTAGAATCACATCCGCAATTTATTAAAATGTCTAAACTCATCGAACGCCTACCAGATGGAGATGTCAAGAATTTTTGTTATACGAAAAAAATCCCCGAAAACCCGATATTTTATCAGTTAATTTCTCTGAAGAAGGATTTCAAAATTTTCGGACTTGATATATTTTATATAGTAATTGAGTTTTCATCGATATCTCTCAGAGCTCCCTCCAAGCTCCCTTCGTACTCTATTTTATGTTCTACGTGCACTCCCTCTGCTCAGACTCGTGTAATGCTCGATTTCTCATGACAGAAGTTTTAGAGAGTACTAGGCGAGCACAGTAAATTTATTAAAAGCTCGCTCCAACCTCGCGCAGAGCTCTATTTTTCGTGACAGAGCATGTAGGGAGGACTTGCCGAGTACTAGGATTTTGCCTCGGGATGGTCTCCGCCCAATGCTTATTCTCCTCAAAGTTTTCCCTCTGTTTTTGAGTTTCGCGTACTAACTTTTCGTGGTGTGAGAACTCAGGTAGTAGCGTGAGGATTCTTTTGTTGAACCGGCTCGGACCCTTTTTCTGCTCTGCTCAGTTTCAATCAAGGTGTAGGCTAGTGTAGCCACTTCGATTCGTGCAACGATTAGAAATCAATAGTGCTTCTTCTAGAGAACTCAGGTATCTTTTAGTTCTTGAATTAAAAGTCAGTGGTTCATTATTTCTTCAGTGGTTTCCCGACTCGACCGTCTTCTGGTGTTGTGAGAAGTGACGAGTCGGTTGACGTATAACCTCCGGTCGCGTCGGTATCGACCGTTCAGTGAACAATCGTGGTCGTAGCTTCCGGAGGCTACATTTGTGCCAATTTTCTCAAGCAACCAAAACCTTTTTTTGAGCACCAAGGGAGTGCTTCATTGGATATGCTCGGGGACTCGTATCCCGGACTAAATCGATAAAAGGTATTTAGCGGTTAATAATAACGGTCATAAATTGTCTTTTTCCTTTTCGTCGACTTTGACATTACCGAACATGATTCCCTCGCTACCCCACGCCAGTCCGTCATTAATTCAAAACACGTTGCTTAAGGTTGTTTTTAAACTTTCAGAACATTATTGATCACGAGGGGTAGGTATATGTATGATTTAAGGGTAGTTTTTTGGGACACGTATTATATGTCATCATAGAGCAAAAAAAATATCCGCTAACTGCTTTTTCCCGATATGATTTCACTTTCAATTTCAAGCACACTGGACTTTATTTATGGTTTTAAATTGCAAGGGATAGAATCGTATGAATCGAAATACTTACAACTTTTAAACAGAAAGCATTTTCAAATATAATATACGTTGAGAAAATATGCCGTTATGTTCCATTTCTATATCCCCCCCCCCGCACGCACACACACACACACACTGAAACCTAACCTTATTGCGTCAATGAGATTACGGTTTTCGGTTACTTCGGTTACTTTCGGTTACTTGCTGGACTTACCAAGAAAAGCATAAGAGTAAAATTAACGCGGTTGGCATGTAATACCTGCGCATGGTGTGCGGTAAAATGCTAATGAAAAAAGTTAGTAACGTAAGAATTCCCAAAGAATGTGGTATAGATGAGACTCTATTTCACAGGTATTGTAGAAAGTTGTTTAGATGGTTTGGACATGTTGAGCGAATGAAAGATGAACGACTGACGAAACAAGTATATCAAGGTAAAGTAAATGGCAGCGTACCCAGAGACAGACCAAGGAATGGTTGGAATGTGTTAATGACACCCTAACTCGAAGAGACATAAGGTGTCTTAGGAGAACAAGAGCTCGCATGAGAAAATGCATGCACGTGAAGGAAGCTAAACAGGTATGCCAGGACAGAAAAGTGTGGCGACACACTTCTGTCAAAGCTGCTGATAATTACGCAGCATATTGTTAAGAAAATACGGGTGTTATCTGACGCAAGGAGGAGAATACTGAAGAGGGAGAGATGGGTCAGGGAGAATGAACAGTTTCTCGCTGACCCATCGCGCCTCTTCAGCGATCTCCCTGTTTCTGTCAAAAATCCACCCAAGCCCAACGAGGTAGAGAATTTTTAAAGAGAGGTATATTATCATACGCTACAAGGAGTTTTGCGACAACCTCATAACATCTGAGGAGGAACGTCCATAAATCACTGCACTTAGGGGCACGAAGAACTTTTCCGATGCAGAACCATATGTTATCAGGGACTTTCGGTGGAAGAAGTTTACTTCTTCACACCAACTTCTTCTTATTTAGCCATGTCAAAGTCGACGAAAAGGGAAAAGACCATTTTACCATCGTTATTATTAACCGCTAAATACCTTTTATCGATTGAGTCCGGGATACGAGTCTCCGAGTATCCAATGAAGCACTCCCTTGGTGTCCAAAAAAACGTTTGGGTTGTTTGGGAAAATTGGCATAGATGTGTAGCCTCCGGAAGCCACGACCACGATCGTTCACCGAGCGATAGTTCCCGACGCGACCGGAGGTGATACGTCATCCGACTCGTCACTTCCCGCAACACCAGAAGACGATCGAGTCGCGAAATCACTAAACAATTAATTGGGGCTGGAAGAGCCACTGGCTTTAGTTCACGGACTTTAAATAACTGATTTTGTGACTTTGTATCGCGGAGTTCCGACTACTTATATCACTAAGCTATAGAGTAATAAAATCAAGGATACGTCCGAGATAAAAAATCACAAATCCGTGCTTCGCCTCACGGCAAAAGCTAGTTACAAAATCAAGGAGCAGTTCCGTGAATTAATCTCTCGCGATTTCTCTTCGTGTACAGCGAGATGTACGAACAACGTGGCTTGAAACAAGGTGTAGCAGGCTGCCGAGAGAAACTAGGAATTGACAGGCGCGTCTGCAAAGATGCAGCAATTCATCAGCGCGTCCTGTCAATTGCCTCGATTGACTACCGGAAAGCTTTTGATTAAACCTCTCATAGACTTGATGAATTTAAATTTAAAATTTAAAGCTTTTTCGGGTTTCAATCATGTGCGAAACTACGAGCTTGCCGACGTTTCGTGAACATTGCAGTTCACTTCTTCAGGGCTGACCTGAAACTGAAGTTTCAGGGTATGTTGTTCTTACATATATTCCCTACAATGTCTGTGATAGGCCAGAGCTCCCCATGGTAGGGACTGCTTGAACTTGATTGGCCAATCAAGTCTTTTTTTAAAAACCCGGGAGGACGGAAAGCCAAATTGGATTGATATTATATCCATTGTCCCTATTAATTTTATTAGGGTGTTTTAAGATTTCGATTGCTTCTCTATTAATTCTTGGAAAAATATTGTCCGTTTTTGCGATGACGGTTGTTTTGTCAAACAAAATGCTATGTCCTGTATATATGATGCTCAGCTAGTGCTGATTGCGTGAAATGTTTTAGCCTGACTTTACTCTCATGTTCCTTTACACGTTGGCTCACCGCCCTCCCGGTTGCTCCAATATAGACTTTGCTACAAGAACAAAGGATTTTATATACTTCCGATACACTGAGAGGTGCCTTTTTATCTTTAGGATTGTTTAGAAGTTGTCCTATTTTTCCAGGTGGTTTAAATATGGTATGGACGTTGTGTTTGTTGAGAATTCTTCCTATTTATTCTGTGATACCTTGAATGTAGGGTAGGATTATGGCCTTTTCTCTCTCTCTTTCTTTCGTGGGTTGTGTTGACTTGTTTTTTTGAGTGTATTTTCTTATTTCTTTCTCAATTTGTTTGTTTGTGTAATCGTTTTGTATTAGGATTTGTTTAACATTTTGTAATTCCTTTTGTAAGTTATCTTGATCTGTTATGGAGAAAGCTTTGTATACAAGGGAATTGATGACCGATTGCTTTTGAGATGGATGGTGGTCGGAGGAGGCATGTAGGTATCTGTTTGTATGGGTGGGATTTCTGTAAACTTCATGTCCTAATGTGTTATCAGATCTTTTGCAAACTAGTACTTCCAAGAAAGGCAATTTTCCGTTTTGTTCAATTTCCATGGTGAACTTGATATTAGGGTGTAATTGATTGATGAAATCGAAGAACTTGTGTTCTACTAAAGAAAGAGAGAGAGAAAAAAATACCATAATCCTACCCTACATTCAAGATATCACAGAACAAATAGGAAGAATTCTCAACAAACACAACATCCAAATCATATTTAAACCACCTGCCAAAATCGGACAACTTCTAAACAATCCTACAGATAAAAAGGCACCTCTCAGTGATCCGGGAGTATATAAAATCCCTTGTTCTTGTGGCAAAGTCTATATTGGAGGAACCGGGAGGGCGGAGAGCCAACGTGTAAAGGAACATGAGAGTAAAGTCAGGCTAAAACATTTCACGCAATCAGCACTAGCTGAGCATCATATTGAAACAGGACATAGCATTTTGTTTGACAAAACAACCGTCATAGCAAAAACGGACAATATTTTTCCAAGAAAACATAGAGAAGCAATCGAAATCTTAAAACACCCTGAGAACATTAATAGGGACAAGGGATATAATACCAATTCGATTCGGCTTTCCGTCCTCCTGGGTTTTTAAAAAAGAACTTGATTGGCCAATCAACTTCGAGCAGTCCCTACCATGAGGCGCGCTGGCCAATCACAGACATTGTAGAGAATATATGTCGGCAAGCTCGTAGTTTTGCACACGATTGAAACCCAAAAAAGTTTTAAATTTATCATAATGAGTCATCGTGAAATCATTAAATCTCTCATAGACTTATCATCTGTCTGTTGGAAAGCTTGAACGTGGATCCACACATAGTCCGATGCATAGAGAGATTGATGCCTCTTTGGAAAACTAGATTTACTATTTCATCTGGAAATTATCGTGTAAAAACCAACAACGTCACCTTCCAGAGGGGCGTTTTTCAATGTGATACTGAAAATGATGTCCTGAAGATATATGCTTCTGGTGCAAGCAAACTTCAACTTGCTCTAAATATCGTCAAAAAGTACACAGGAGAGTTTTGTATCGAATTTGGATTGTACAAGTGTGCCAAGCTTAATCTGAAGAAAGGAAAGATTATTGTCGATCCCGATGACACCAAGCTTGTGAACATAAGTGTTATGAGATATCTTGATACTGGAGAGACATATGCATACCTGGGCGTTCCTTGTTGCCGCATTCAGGAGCTAACATCAGTGAAGGAATCTCTCCGAAGGAGATATAAGCACCTTCTGCGAGAAATTTGTTCTTCAAATCTGTCGCCGTTGAACAAGGTATCTGCGACTAATATGCTTGCCATCCCGGTTCTACTCTACTCGTTTGGGGTGGCTCAATGGAAGCAGAGCGATCTTACGGCCCTTGATATCGCCACGTGTAAGATCATGCATGTCCATAAGAGCTTGCATGACAATTTGTCCATTCCGCGATTATAAAATCTGACGCCGTCAAGGCGGACGCGGGATTCTGAATCTCCAATGTCTTCATAATCTAATTGTTTTGAGTACAGCTTACATCGTTCCAAATTACAGAGATCCTCTCCTAAAAATAGTCAGGAAACACGAGATGATTGGCAAAGAAGCGTTCCTATGCAAAGCTGCGGAGTAGGCGCCGGAGACCCTCGGCCTGCATTTTAACATCAGAAGTGAGCAAAGTGCATTACTGCATCTAGATGCCTCGCTTCTAAAAGCCGAAGTAAAGAAAGCAGAATTTGACAAATTTCGCCAACAGCTACTCGACAAGAAAATGCACGGAAACTCTCACTGAAATGTAGACAATCAGTTCTTGTCGAAGGAGCAAACTGTTGCTTTCCTCAGATCATCCGGGCAGTGTCACTTCCACCTAAGTATACCGTGTGTTTATCGACAAGGCAGAATAAATGTAATGCACAGAAATAACTAGTAACCAAGTTTATTCTGAAGGTTTCAGTTTCACGGCGGAATTCATTCTGGATACATTTTCAAATCTTAGGATCGACGAAGACATAGTAAATTTTTTGAGAGAAGTTGGATGACAGGTCACCGGAAGGGCCTACTTTAGATTGAATGAGAAAATTTGAGGTAGGGAGTTAAAAACACCCAAAATTGTGACATAGTGGTGGTCAAACATCTGCCCGCCAGTTTTTCAGTTTTCGAAATCCGTATAGAGAATCAGACTAGACCTAGGGACATATTTATGCTACGGCCAGCACATCGAGTTTGAAGGACACTTTTAGGACTTTAAGCTGAAGTAATAAAAGTTGCAGTTGTAAAGAAGCAATTTAGAAATTCTGCAGTCTCATGAAACGTGACTCAGACAATGACAAACTTAAAGCCCGTAAACTCCCACAATTCCCTTAAAGTAGTCCGGCTATTGGACCGGTCTGTTGAAAAGTCATGAAAATTAGTTTTTTCTTACAGAGAAATATGTCCTCTTTCGCATAATGCCCTTTTTAGGGTCCCTTTCCAGGTTACAATTTGAATTAACTCTGTTTAAAGTCGTATCATAGAACATGGGATCTTATGCAGAGGCCTTTCGCGGGCTCCAAAAATGGTTGATTTCGGCTTTAAAATACGTCGAAAATTGTCAGAAAAACTGTTTCGGAGACAGAAAATATAATGTGAAATTTGAATTACTGCTCATTTGTACTTGCTTCCAAGGTATTTGAGGTCAATTTTAGCAAAACATACATGACGAGAACGGTGTGACGTTGACTAAGGTTGGCAGCACAGCTTCTGCGATTCACTTTTATTTTGGTTATTTATTCTTTTTATAACCTCACGCACCTTTTCTCGCCGATTGGCTTCCGATTCCTTAATTATTCGTCCCTTTTTATGCTTTTTATCTCGCGGAAACACGATGCCGCTCTTCAACATAAATGTTTTGCCGGTTTATTGCAGGTTATGTTTACGTACTCGACTCGAGTCAAATAAACATTTAAATTTACATTTTGTTGATAAATAAAAATATTTTATTTATATTGCTCAGTATGAAAATTTAATACTCAATTTATTAATCGATGAGCTGGTCAAATTTTGGATTTAATTCCAAATACCAGAAAAAAAAATTGACGTAGCTTTGACTAGCTTTTCCAGCAGCCGAACTACTTTAAGTATTAAAGTAAAGGCACAAATAAAATTATTTCCTTTCTCTCGTCACGGACATCTCAATCGGAGAAATCTATAAAATACGCTGTAACATGCCGACCTACTTGAACTAATACAGTTCAATAAAACTATAATTAATAAAAGAAGGAGTACATTACAAATCTTATTTAAAGATACAGCCTATGTCGTTACTGTGTCATTGTCGGTCACTTCAATAGGAACTGGACACAGTCTTTTAACACATCTCTTGTAGATGCAATCTTTAGTTTTGACAGAGACCACTCTGACGACGCCGTCTCGACCTGGATGCGTGTCCATTACACGACAAATTGTGCCAAACTTGATGTTGTCAGAACTGAAACTCTATTTGCTACGAACTTTGAGTTCATTTAAGTATTCCGTATGCCACCGGAACCAGAAATGTTGACGGATCTGCTGACCGTGCTGCCAAAGAGAAAGCCTACCAGGCTTCACGTCACGCAGTTCCTCCTGTGGAAAGCTCATTAAGGGACCACCAATCAGGAAATGTCCAGGAGTCAAGGGACGGATATCATTGGGGTCAGAGGACATTGTACTTATTGGACGTGAATTCAGGATGGCTTCAACTTCAACTATATATGTTTCCAGCTGTTCATCTGTTAACACAGCGTTACCGACGGTACGCAAAAAAAGATTTTTGAAAGACTCAACTGCTGCCTCCAATAAACCACCGAAGTGTGACGACAGAGGGAGAATAAAAGCCCATTTAATTCTCCTTGATTCTAAATACTTATGGACACTGTTATCATGAGAGTCAGCAGAGAGCCAATTAAAGGTTTCTGTAAGCTCGCGATCAGCCCCAACAAAGTTTCTGCCATTATCGGAAGTAATAGTAGCGACATTACCGCGTCGCGAGATAAACCGTTTTAAACAACCAATAAATGCTTCCGTGCTGAGAGAACTAGAGAGCTCCAGATGCACAGCCTTAGTTGCTAGACATAGAAACACTGCGACGTACGTCTTTACTCTTTTTACGTTTCTGTATGATCGTTCCTTCCCTAGTAGCAAGATAACTGCAGACTGGCGCCAGCTGGGTGCCAGAAAAAGAAGAATCTGTTTGCAGCCTGGCGCCCGGCTGGTTCCGCTTTGGCGTTCTGTTCTGGCGCCAGAATCTGGCATAGCAGATTCTGGCCCAGACTGGTCATGATATACACCAGGCAAAATTAAAATAACGTAAAATGGTACTAAATAGGTTTCTGTAGTAGTTTTACACTATATTTCAGTCCTTTCTAGGAGAATATACTGCGTAGACGTCACTACATTTCAGGTGAGACTGACTGAAATATTACAAGCATAACCTCCTTTCATATAAGCTTATTGCATGTTTGGGTATATTTGTGAATCGTTCAGATTTCCGATTGCTAGATTTTCAACTTCATTGATTAATTTCTACATTAATTACTAGTGTTTAAACTAAATACCAGAATCTGGTTCCTTTATTCACCAGATTCTGTTTATAGTCTGAGTCAGACTCTGGCCTCTGGCATACAAGCCAGACGTTGCTACTAGGGTTGATGTAGAAAAGACCGCAAAAGTCTATTCCTACATTTAAGAAAGGTCTTGAATATTCTAGACGGTTCGCAGGTAGGTTTCTCATTTTATAGTCAATACCCCGTGGTTTAGCCTTAAAGCATCTGACACAATTATGAATAATTCTACGCACGGTATTACGACCGTCTATCGGCCAGCCAGTACGTTCCTCGGATTGCATATAGCGTAGCTTGAATACCTGCATGTTAACGCAAGATGCGTGTCGCTGACGATCATTTGTGTAATCGCAAGATTACGAGGAAGCAATATCGGATGCTTCTCTTCGTATGATAGATTAGCATGTGCAAGTCTGCTACCTACCTTTAAAATTTTCTTTTTGAAAAAAGGGCTAAGATTCAGTAGCTTACTTCCCTTATCAACTTCTTGATTGCGTGAAAAATTGTGAATTTCTTTTGCGAACGCGGTTGTTTGAAGAACCTTGATAACACATTCTTGTGCACCCTGTATTTCAATATTAGACAGAGACCCTGATAGATTCGTCGCGTTATTTGAATTTGCATTGTGCGCGAAGCGACGGCAATATGCAATTATTCGACTTAAAGATTCAAATGAATTAAAACCCTGAATTATCGTGAGTAGGCACGTGTCTCCACTCGTGGAGCTGAGTAAGTTCTTGAATCTGGGCTACTCGATTAGATACAAACGTCTTTAATGCATGCGGGGATGATTTTATCCACTGAAGAGTGACTGTAGAGTCTGACCAAAAGAAAATCTTACTGAATGTCAGATGCTCTACCGATTTAGATATGGCTGCATATAGTTGGGCCAGTAGAAGCGCTGCACATAATTCTAATCTCGGCAGTGTTAACGTTTGTACTGGTGAGACCCGAGAATTGGAGCCTACGAGACCTACGTGGTGCTTGCCATGTCTATCGGTCGAGCCTAGGTAAACGTAACCCTTACCCAGGTGCGAAATTCGGTCGTATGCCAGATATTGATCATCGGCTCAAACTCGGTCCTACTTTGGTAACCGATCTACGGTAACCAGAGTTTGACCGACTAAGGTGTTTTCAAGCTGCCATGGTCTCACCGACGTTGGCAGCCGACGTCGGCGGTGGGCGAAAAGCCGACTGTCGGCCCATTTCTGACCCAACTTTGAGCCGACGATCGGATAAACTGTGGCAGATTAGTCGGTACGACCGCAGAAATGCGGTCGGTCCGACTCTGTATACAGCAGTCGGTTAGCCACAAGTCACCTTGATGCACCCGACGGTCGGCCAAACCTTGGCCCAAATATGGGCCGGCCGTCGGAAAAACGCTGGTTCACGGTTTCAAAAAGACCATAAAAGTACGTTCGGCCCGACTCTAGGCAAGAGATGGCCCGACCGTCGGCATAACATTGGCTAATACAAGTCCCCAGGTTGTACCTGACGTTCGATCAAACCTTGGCCCAAATATGGGCCAGCTGTCGGACAAACGCTGGTTCACGGTTTCAAAAAGACCATAAAAGTACGTTCGGCCCGACTCTGGGCACGATATGACCCGACCGTCAGTATAACATTGGCTTGTACAAGTCACCATGATGCACCCAACGGCCGGTCAAACCTTGGCCCGAGTATGAGCAGACAGTAGGATAAACTCTGGTTTGCTGTTTCAAAAAGACCGTGCAGTGTTCACAGATCGTGGGAGCTGGCGGCCCCCACCACGGCTCCCGTGTGGGAGCAACACACGTAAACGCCGCGCGTCGGTGTGTCCCCACTTCGTCACTTGATTCCACGCTCCGCGGCAACGAAAATTTGTCGGTTCTCATGATTTCACTGTCTCCTTCGTGCTCTTTCGTTTGATTTCGGTGGCGGCTTCGGGTCAGCCACGAAGATGGGTTCGGCGTTAAAGCCGAGGATGCCCGATTCTTTACTTGTAATTTCTCATTCACGGCGACTTGGCTATTTTCAAGATTTTTCAGCTTTTTCAGATTTGGAGAATTGGAGGATTTTGAGGTTAGAGTCGACTTTTGTTTATAAACAAAGTTTGACAACCCGAAAAAAGCTAAAAAAAGTTTTAAAAGATGATGATTATGTTTTTCAGGTATTATTATAGAATCT
>CAKNWT010196670.1:0-12991 GCA_932066315.1 Andricus coriarius
CTACAAATGATAAGAGATATAATCATCTTGTTGTAATAAAAAAAGTTAATAACTAATTTATTTTTCATCACAAATTTTTTCGTTAAAACACTCAGCCCTATCAACCCTACCTAGAAAAAACTTGAGATGCCTGGAAAAAACCTGGAATTGTCAGGGGATTTTTTTCCAGGATTTGATTAGACACACTGTCATTTGAAAATACGCGCCCCCCCCCCCACTGTTTAATAACTCAGGACCTGTCCACTTATTTTTTGACAATCTCAGGCCTGTAAAACAGATGATATGTACTTTAGAATAGTTTACTTTCTTGAATAGGAAGTACATAGAAGATGTCTTGAAGACAAGGGGATTACGGAAGAGTCTACATTTTCTGGAAAGACTGCACACGTCCGTTCTCCGGAAGGCAAGACTCGCATTAGAAAAGCCTCAAGGTGACTGTGATAATATTGCCAATGAAGAATACGAAGGCGATCAAGAATTGAAACGCTATGGAGCTTGGAGTAAAGAAGCCAAGGAATTAAATCTTCCTTCTTATAGGTATTTAAATATTTTTTAAATCCTTTTTACAAGATTGTAAAATTTTTTTTACAAGTTTGGAAAAGAAGAGTTGTTTCTTTCAGTGAGACTGTAATATTTCATATAATATTTTCTCATCAGGGCAGCCTTCGTATTTCTTTCTCGTGTCCCATTGGACGTTATCCACGAGTTCCTGAGAATGAGACTAGAACAGAAACCTGATCAACCAAGCCCTTTATCTGTTAGACAATTAATGCGAGAATTGCGCGAAGGTCTTAGGATTGCTTGTATTCATCGTGATAGATTTTCGACACATTCTTCCGCAGCCATGGCTTTTGAAGAAACCAGCAGTTCTCTTTTCCAACAGGAATTAGACGAATTCGACGAGAGTTTGAAAGCAGTTTTCGAAGTCTATATCGATTACTTGAAACAGTGGGTTGAAATGGTTAATCACGATAGTTTTCATAAAAACCTGATCATGGATGAATGGAATTTCGTCAAGTCTATCGCTGCTGATATCGTCGATGGTTATTCAATAGCCGGAAAGAAGTTTTGGTAAATATTCTACGTTATCGTGGGGTTTATCACTCGACTTTTGTGTGTCTTGAAACCTTTTTCAAATATTTTAGTAAGGTTTCAAAGATTGCAAGAGATTTCTTAAAGATTTTAGAAAGATTTCAAGCATTCCAAAATATTTCAAAAATTGCAAGAGATTTCAAAGAATTTAAAATAATTCAGAAGATTGCATAAATATTTCAACAATTTCAAAAGATTTCAATGATTTCGCGAAGACTTTACAACGAATTTTACAGATATGTTGAAGATTTTTAAGAACTTAAAAGATTTTAAGAATTTTTAAAGAATTCAAGAAAAATTCAGAACATTTCAAAAATTTCATAAAGAATAAAAATATTTCAAAAGATTTAAACGATTTTAACAAGATTCAGAAGTCTTCACAAAGATTTCAAAGGATTTCACAAAGCTTTCAAAGATTTCAAAAATATTTCAAAAGATTTCACAAAGATTTTTCAAAGATTTTAGAAAGATTTCAAGGATTCCCAAAGATTTCACACATATTTCAAAAGATTTGAAAGAATTCAAAATATTTCAGAGGATTTAAAAGATTTCACAGGGGCTTCGAAAATTTCAAAAGATTTCATAAAGATTTCACAAAGGTTTTAAGCATTTAAAAAGATTTCACAGTTTTTAAAGATTTCAAAAGACTTCATAGTTTTCAAAGATTCCAAAAATTTAAAAAGATTTCAAAAATATTTCACGAATATCTCAAAAGATTTCAAAGTTTTCACAAAGATTTCAAAAGATTTCAAATATTTCAAAAAGATTTCCTAATATTTCAGAAGGTTTCAAAGAGTTCATAAAATGTTTAATGATTCCCCAAAGATTGCAAAAATTTAACAAAGATTTCTAGGTTTTCAAAATATTTCAGAAGATTTCAAACATTTTATAAAGATTTCAAAATTTTCCAAAGATTTTACATAGATTTTAAAGGTATCAAAAGATTTCATAAAATTCCACAAAGATTTAAAAGATTTCACAAAGATTTTAAGGATTTTAAAAGATTCCAAAAGATTTAAGATATATTGCAATGACTTCACAAATGTTTCAAAGGTTTCAAAAGATTTTACAAAGATTACAATGATTTTGCAAAGATTTTAAAGTTTTCGCAAAGATTTCGAAGATTTCACAGATATTTCAGAAAGATTTCAAAAGATTTCATAAAGATTTCTCAAAGATTTTAGAAAGATTTCAAAGATTTCACACATTTTTCAAAGATTTCAAAAGGAACCAAAAATATTTCAGAAGATTTCAAAGATTTAAAAATATTTCACAGTTTTTAAAGATGTCAAAAGGTTTTCAAATATTTTAGAAGATTTCAAAAATTTCATAAATATTTTAAATATTTTTCAAAGATTTCAAAATTTTTTACAGTTTTCGAAGATGTCTAAAGGTTTTAAAATATTTCAAAGATTCCATAATGATTTCAAAGATTTTCTCAAAGATTTCAAAAGATTTCATAGTTTTCAAAGATTTGAGAAATATTTCAATGATTTACAAATACTTCACAAAGTTTTCAAAAGATTTCACAAAGATTTTAAACATTTTACAAAGATTTCACATTGATTTGGAAGATTTCACGAAACCTCGTACATCGTATTTCAAGAGTGACCAATCCCTCGTACGTTGTTGAAACGAATTAATTATAAATTTAATTAATGGATGATTTTAACGTATTACTGATCTTTTATTAGTGAAATTGTGCAAACAATGATAGGACAGGTGATACAGTTCTTGACTGTAAGACCGGAAGAATTGAAGGAAAGTCAACCATCAAATGAAGACGATGAATGGTCAACAAGGTGCGTAATAATTGTTTCTCTAAATTGAATTATTATTACCGGGCTCGGTCTCACGCCAATTTTGACTCTATTTGATACTTGTTTGGGACAATGCCACTATTTTTCTAATATTTTGAACAAAATTCCACTCTTTACTAGTAATTGGTCGCTAATACTATTATTTCTTCCCTTCCCACTTAAAAATATTTTCGAACTTCGATGACTGGATAAATTAATATGTCTATCATCTCAAGTACGGAAATTTAGAGGGGAAAATAGTCCCAAAGGTTAATAATAGAAAAAATAGTTTAAAATATTTTAAATTCATCTTTTTTTATTTCTTAAGCTTCGGATTGTATGACGTTTTCGACTTGTTGGTAAAAAATCTTTCTAAATTGTACCATTTTAATTTGTAGTACTTATTATTATTTTTTGATATATTTTCAATTGAATATCGTTCAGAGAATAATTATATATCAAATTAAAAGAGTTTTAAAATCAGCAATTTGATTTAATTACATTCTAATTGGAATCATTCAAAATTAAGAAAGCTTAAAATTGAAGAAATTTAAAATAAATAAGTTCTCAATTAAACAATATTTGAAGAAAAGAAGAATACAAAAATGAAGCATTCATTTTTCATTAATATCCAAATTTGTTAAGTTTTCTGTTTGTAAATAGTTTAAATTAGAAAACCTCCTCAAGAAATAAGAATTAAAATAAAAAACATTTAGATTAGAAAAGAATGTAGTTAAAATTAAACGGAACATAAAATTACAAATTTTCGACTTTGCAATTTACAACAAAAAATAGAACCTAGAAATTATTCCAAATTGAAAAAACCTATAAATTCATCAAATTTTTTAATTCAGGCGACTCAAGTTCAAAGAGCATGTGAATTTTCTGTCTCGTTTGAAAATAATGCAAGTTGATAAGTTTAAAGTAAAAAAACAATATTGTAGACGTGGATCAATCCTTTCGTTGAAGACTAATTCAAAGTATGTAGAAATTTCTTGTATTTAAAAACTCTTTAAGATTAAATTTATCGTGTTTGGAGAAAATGTATTAATTTTATTGGGATTAGTGAAGCAGAAATTAATTTTCAAAGATTTTGTTTGTCTTTGCAAATATTTTAAATCAGAGTTCAATTAGTTTTATTTCAGAAATGATTCCTCTTTAGTGATATTTTTCTCTTCATCTAAAAGTCCCTAATTTTTGTGAAATGAAACTGTTAGCGTGAGGTTAAGAATTTTTTACCTTTGAAATAATCTGGAAAATACCTGGAATTTGAAAATTAAAGTTCTGTACAACTCTGATTTGGAATTTGAATTAAGAAGTTTTATACAAAACGTTATCAAATGATAACAAAATATCAATATAGTACTTCCATAAATTAAGATTAGAATTTACACAATAAAATCTTTTAGAAGTTCAAAATACCTGCATAGAATGCAAAGTTAGCAACATAATTTTATGGAATTTTTTTACTACATATTGTTTATTATTTTATGTGTTTTTCTATACGTATAGCGTTTGATCCAATTTTCTCCGTTAAAAAACAAGAATATTAACAATTGGAGCTCTTTATCTGAAACTTTTACTCTGTATTTATTGAGAAAGAAATTCTTCGAAATTTCATACGACTTATGTCACTTTTGCGATTTTTTTAAAAAGAATTCTAGTCGATAAGAGGCTCGCGTGATTTATAGTATAAATTTATTGTTTTACGAAATTCGTACCACTATTTAGTTACTATTTTCCAAATTTTATGCCGCTTTGGAAACTTTTTTGTATCTCTGAAGTGTGATTCTGAGCCCTGTTATTAGTTTTAAATTTTACTTTATTTGATTGAAATCAAATTTGATTTCTTCTTTATTTTTAAGATTTCATTGGATGTCAGTCGGTCGTGAATGGCAAGGAATGTTTGTGGAAGCTCGTGAAAAGGTCGTGAAAAGTGTGAATCTTGCCAGATGCGTGAGACGAGAAATCGAACAGTGGACAGATTTTAACGATGATTTAAAAACATGCATTGTAGATTTGAAGGTAGGGTCTTACATTTTCAGAAATTATTTATAATCTGCACCTATAATATTTGATATAATACAGACTTCACAGTCATTACCCTATTCCCGTATTTCCCCCCTTTTTAAATACTTACTCTTTTTTCTCTGTTTTCAAGAAACTTCCCCTTTTTTCGCTTTTTCTCGTTTTTTTTTTATTTAATGCGAACTGAATTAATAGAACTCAATAAGAAAATCTTACTATTTTTGGTTGAAATTTAATAAGTTTTAATTGAATAGTCTACCAATGATATTTTTGGTTCAGAATTCATCTCTTTTGGTTAAAACTTCTACTATTTGGTTAAAAATTTGATTATTTTGTTGAAAATTCAACTATTTTGATGGAAAGTAATCTTTTTTGGGCGAAAATTAATAAGAATTGATCTTTTTGGTTTAAAATTCAACTACTTGGTCGCAAGTTGAACTACTTTGTTGAAAACTTATTTTATTGGTTGAAAATAAAACTATTTTCTTTAAAATTCGTTTTCTTTGATTAAAAGTTATTTTGTAACAATATATATTTAACTATTCCATTTTTGGTTGCACATTTATCGTTTTCAGTTGAACATTCAACTATTTGGTTAAAAATTAATTTGTTGTTAAAAATTCTATCATTTTGGTAGAAAATTAACTTGTTGGTTGAAAATTCATATTATCGGGTTAAAAATCAGTGTTTTTTGGTTGAATGCAACTTTTTTTTCAATTAAATTTTTTTTATGTGGAAAACTCAACTACTTGGTTAACAGTTGAACTACTTTGTCAAAAATTCTTGCTAATGTTTGAAGATTGAACTATTTAGTTGAAAATTCGTTTTCTTTTTTTAAAAAATATTTTTCAAACTGAATATATTTAACTATTCCATTTTCGGTTGAAAATTTATCGGGTTTAGTTGAAAATTCAATATTTAGTTTGAAATTCATGTAGAAAATTAATCTTATTGTTTGAAAGATATACTACTTGGTTGAAAATTGAACTGCTTTGTGATATATTCATTTTTTGGTCGAAGATTGAACTATTTGCTCGGAAATCGATAGTTTTTAATTGAAAATTCAACTGTTTTGTTAAAAATTCGTCTTTTTTGTTAAATTCAACTATTTTAAAATTAACCCTCAAGTGTTAGAACCTCGAAATTTTCCTTTCCACCTAGAACGGGTCCAGCAGACCCGAGCAAACTTCAAACTGAAATATCTCCGGTTTAAATAGACTTAGCTCTATTTTTTTTTAAATTGTAGCCCAGTCTCGTAAAAATGAATATTGTACAAATATATATGAAAATTAATTGCGTATGATGAATATTTTGCAAAAAATGAGAAAACTTTGTGGAAAAATCACTTTTTCCGGAAATCTTCCGGGCCCCTCGGACCCGTTATAGCACTTAAGGGTTATGATAAAAAAAATTTGGTTGAAATATCAACTATTACATTTTTCATTGAGAACTTATATGTATTGATTGAAAATGCAACTAATTGATTGAAAGTTATACTCCTTCGCTAAAAATAAATTTTTATTGTTCAAGATTCATCATTTCAATTAAAAATTCATCTCTTTGGTTGCAAATTTATCTCTTTTAGTTGAAATGTCCACAATTTGATTACAAATTTCACGTTTTTATTAAACGGTTTTCTTTTTTGGATAAAAAAAATTCGTCCTTGGGTTTTGAAATTCTATTGACTTTTAAAAAATAGTACAATTTGGTTGAAAGTTCAACATTTTTGGCTGAATTACAATTTTTTTTCGTATGAAAATCCGTCCATTTGGTTGAAAATTCATCTTTGTAGGTTGAAAATTAAACTATTTAGTTGCAAATTCGACTCATTTGCTTGTAAGTTCAACTGTTTGGTTGAAAATACAACGGTTTGGTTGATAATTATTTCTTTTTTTTGAAAATTCAAGTATTTGGTAAAAAAATCATTTTTCTTTGTTGAAAATTCATCTCTTCGGATGTAAAAGTTCACTTTTTTCTGAAAAATTCGACTTTTTAGCTTGAAAATTTAATTCTTTCGTTGAAAATTCATCTCTTTTGGTAGAAAATTGATGTTTGTTGGTTGAAAATTCAACTATTTTGTTGAAAGTGCAATTTCGACTAGTAACCTCAAGCGTTTCATATTGAATTCAATGTGGTACCTATGCGTTAATTTCATTCAGAATAATTTATGCCCATATAATTCCCCTATTTTCGTTGAAAATCATCCTATTTCCCCTCTTTTGAGAGCATTTTTGGCTGTGAAGTCTGATATTATTAAACTTCTAAGTGTGAGATTTTTTCTTTTAGGAAGAAGTTTTGGATTTGCGAAGGCAGATAGTTATCGTAATCCAAGAATTTCAGAACAAGATAGATAATTTGGAAGAACCAAAAATTGAAGGCGATTATTTAGCTTTTCGAACAAGAGTCAGAGAAATTCTCCACCAGGCATATCGAATGGGATTCGAGTACCATAAAGAACTGTGTCGACTTTTTTTGCCAGAGGAAAGAGCAGTTCTCGCAAGAGGATTGGTTAATTTTGCCTTTTCATGGATGGATTTTGTCAAAACTAGGTGCGAACGCGGAAGAGGTTTAAGACCCAGATGGGCGAATCAAGGTCTAGAGTATTTAATGACTGTCTGCGAACCCTTGAATACTAAACATCTCACTGACGAGGAATTTGAAGAGTTGAAAAGTTGCATGGACCGGTGCATTTCTCATGTTATTGGTAACGCTTCTTCTCCGGCAGTTAATGCCGAAAACGAAGGTGAATTGTCTTTTTTTTTTAATTTTGCAGGGTTCACATTCTTTTCACTATTCCCCTACGTTTCCCTATTTTTTTTTAATTCTCCCTATTTTCCTTATTCTCGCAAAACTTCCTCCTTTTCCCCTTTTCTCTTTATATGTACGATATTTGAAAGTACAATGGTTAATTTTACGTCTACAATGTTATTCAATTTAAAACTAGAATATGCTACCGCGAGTAGGGAAAGTTTTTTGTTATCTTACAGAATTATCTAGTATAATTAATTTAACTTTTTTAAATTTGAATAATTCCAAACTAAACTATTCAGTAAATTGAACAATTAAATATTTTTGAAATTAAGTATAATAAAGTACGATGGTCTGTTTGTTTACATAAAAGATTCTTTAGTTTAAATTTGAATAACGATTGTCATTATGTTAGACATATTATAACAATTATTGTTGGATTAGAGCAAAATTTAAACAAGAATTACACGTTTTACAACTGATCTTAATGATATTTTTCGATTGAACACGAATTTAATAAGTTCTAGAATTTAAACACTTTTCAAAAACTACCGAAAACCAAATTTAAACAAACCCTTTTTTCTTACTTTTTCTTAAATGAAGAAAGCTAAGCCTGTCTTTGAGACAAAAATGAAACAAAAAATGGTCTTTTTTATTTAAAAATTTTTTAATGAAAACAATTTTTAATGTAAAATTGTTGAATCCCTCAAGGTTTAATTTGAAAATTTGCATAGTTAAGTGTTTTAGTTTCACTTCGTACATTAAAAATTGTTTTAATATATACTGGTTTTATAGCTTATACAATTTCAAATAATAAGCGTATGAAATGAAACAATTTTGATTTTCTAATATGTGACAATTTCTGGACATTTTAAACTGAACAATTTATGAATTATCAATTTCACATGTGAATTTTTTAAATCTAAACAATTTTTAATCTAAGATTAAAAAAGATTACTATTTAACATGTAACAATATGTGTCTGAAAATATTTATGGAAACAGTAAAGATTTTCAGATACGTAAAAATATTGTCCTCAATAAAAATATAAAAATTGCGAAAGCAATAGCTTTTTTAAACATATCTTACTAACTAGAATGAATTATTTCTTAAATTACTTAACTCGCTTCAAATGTTGGTAGAACTCTTAATATTTAAAAATTTGGTAATATGGATTTTCAAATAGTTTTAGCATTGGAAAGTAAAAATCCAGGGATGTGACCGTACGTGCATTTTAATTAAATGGGTTTTTAAGAGAAATTTAATATAATTTATATTCATCGAATTTCAAATGATTTCTAAATATTTTAATGGATTTTTACGATATCCAAAAATTGTAAGGTATATTAAGGGGGTTTAAACATAAATTTAATTTCAAGAGATTTCAACAATTTCAAGGGATATGAAGGACATACACAAATTTGAAATAATTTTTAAGATTTTAAGTTTTTTGGAAAATATTTCAAAGAATTTCCAGACATTTCGCTTCAAAAAGTTTTAGAGCTCTTAATATTAGAAATTTTGTTGTTATGCTTTTTTAAATTCTTTATGTTTTTAATATTAGAAAATAAACATCCAGGGACGTGAACGCGCGCTGCATTTTATTTAAACGGGTTTTCAAAAATAAATTTAATTTATGCCCAAGGAATTTCAAATAATTTCTACTTATTTAAATGGATTTTTACGATTTCAAGCGATTTTAACTAATTTTTAGAAAACTGTAGGGATACAAATAAAGTGTATTTTAAGGTATTTCTACCGATTTGAAAAATTTCAAGGGAACAAGGGCATAACAAAATTTCAAAGGATTTTAAAGATTTTAAGTTATTGTAAAAGATTTTAATGAATTTAAAGAGATTTCGATTCAAAAAGTTTTAGAACTCATAATATTTAAAAAAAATTTGTTATGGGTATTTAAATTCTTTATGTTTTTAATATTAAAAAATAAACATGCAGGGACGTGAACGCGCACTTTGCGCGTGTGCATTTTATTTCGGCAATTTTTCTAAAGATAACTTTAATTAATAATTCAAAATTAATTTATATCCAAGGAAATTCAAATGATTTCGATTTATTTTAATGGATTTTAAAGATTTCAAGGGATTTTAACGAATTCCCAGAGAATTTTAGGGAGTATTATAAATTATATTTTAAGGTAATTCTACGGATTTCAAAAATTTCAAGGGATGTGAAGGACTTAACAAAGCTTCAAAGCATTTAAAAGATTTTAAGTTATTTGAAAATATTTCAAAGAATATACTTCAAAGAGTTTTCAGAGATTTCGTTTCAAAATGTTTTAGAACTCTTGATATTAGAAATTTTGTTATTATGGTTTTTTTTATTCTTCATGGTTTTAATATTAGAAAATAAACATCCAAGGAAAGAAACGCGCGCTTCGCGCGCATGCATTTTCTTTCAAAGGCTTTTTACAAATAAATTTAATTTATACCCAAGGAATTTCAAATAATTTCTACTTATTTTAATGGATTTTTACGAATGTAAGGGATTTTAACGATTTTCTATAAAACTATAGGGAATAAAATAAATGTTATTTTAAGGGTTTTCTACGAATTTCAACAATTTGAAAAGATATTGACATAAGAAAATTTCAAAGGATTTAAAAAATTTTAAGTTATTTTTAAAGACTCCAAAGAATTTCAATAGATTTCGTTTTAAAAAGTTTTAGAACTCTTAATATTAAAAATGTTGTTTTTATGAATTTTTAAATACTTTATGTTTTTAATATTAGCAAATAAAAATCCAGGGACGTGAATGCGTGCGTGTATTTTATTTTAATGGGGGTTGGGTAAATTTAATGAATAAATGTAATTTATATTCAAGGATTTTCGAATGATTTCTTATTTTTCAAATTGATTTTCGCGATTTGAAGGGATTTTAACGAATTTCTAGAGAATTTAGGGAATAAAATAAATTTTATTTCAAGGGATTTCTAGGGATTTCAACAATTTTAAGGGATATGAAGGGCATGACAAAATTTCAAAGGCTTTTAAAGATTTTATGTTATTTTAAAAGATTTTGAAGAATTTCAAGAGATTTCGTTTTTAAAAGTATTGTAACTTTTAATATTAAAAAATTTGTTGTTATGGATTTTTAAATACCTTATGTTTTTTATATTATAAAATAAAAACCCAGGGACTTGAACACGCGCATGCTTTTTAGCTCAACGGGGGTTTTAAAAGAAAATTTAATGAATAATTCAAATTTAATTTATGTCCAAGGAGTTTCAAATAATTTCTACTTATTTATGAATGGATTTTGCGATTTCAAGGGATTTTAACGAATTTCTAGAGAACTTTAGGAAATACAGTAAATTTAATTTTAAGGGATTTCCACTGATTTCAACAGTTTCAAGGGATATAAAGGAATTCGACAAATTTCAAAGGATTTTAAAGATTTTAAGTTATTTAAAAAATTTCAAGAGATTTCGTAAAAATATTGCTTCTTCATTCTTAAATGTAAAAATAAATGTTTAATCTTTCACCTATTTCTTCCCCTTTTTCGTGAAAAAATTACCCTATTTTCGCCTTTTTAGCTCTTTTTGTGCTGTAATCCCTGATATTGGTTAAATTCAACATTCGTCAACATCCTTTAATTTAATTTTTCTTTTTAGTTCTAAAAAGAATGCCGCATTCAAGAGCTTCTTCGCCATCCCAGTGTCGAAGCAGAACTTCGAGTTTTAGTCAAAAGAGTCGAGATTTTTTAAAATCGCCGGAATTTTCGGCGATTTTATTAAAAAAATCTGCGTCGCAACTCGCTGTTGATGGAACCTCAGCGACTTCTCAAAACATTCCCTCGAGACAAGAAAGGATCTGGCAAGCTGTGCAAAAAGTGGATATTCTTGTGGACGAAAGACTGAGGAGTAGAGAACTTATAGGTCAGGTTGCTGATAGGAAAAACGTTGATAAAATTCACGTCAAAGCGAAACGAGTCACCTTTACCTGGCAGAGGGGAATCAAAATTGGTGTGTTTTTGCAGCCATCCTATGTAATTTTTAATTAGCATTTTCCAGGGTGGCTACTGGGCTGAGAATTTTTTGTGACTGAGAAAGCCGGGAAATGACAGTAAATTAATTTTTTTTACCGGGAATTTGAAAAATTGTTAAAAGAAAAATCTATAAAATCAATTGAAAAATCACAAATTTCATATCACATAATGGTATAATGTAATTTAAAATAATGTTTTTATCATTTCTTTTTTTTTATTATTTGAAAATTTAAAATAAGCTAGATTTCAACTTTTTTTTAATTTAAAGTTTATTAGGTTAGAAACGTACATTTTCAATTAATAGAATTTAAAAATGTAGTTTTGAAGTTGAAATTTTTTGTTAAAAAAATTGTTAGTTGATCCACTATCAATTTAAATTAATAAATAATTTAAAAAATTGAACTGATAAGTATTAAAAAGTGAACAATAATTGATTTTACCAGACGATTCCTAATCCGTTTAAAATTTAAGAATTTACAGATTTTAAAGTTAAATATTGAACTGTTTTAATTCGAAAGCCTTAGTAGTTAAAGAAATGGAAACGTCCGATTGAAACTTTATAAACTGTTTCCAATCTCAAAATAACTTCAAACAAATAGATTCATAATTGAACGCTTTTATTAAATTTTAAATTCTATTCAAATATTCTTTCAGTCTAAAATATTCCATTTTTAACGTATTTATTTTGAACATTTTTAATCAAGAAAAAGAACAATTGTTTATTATTTAGCAATGTTTGACTTTGGATTTTAAAAGAGCACTTATAAATCAAATATTCAAAACTAAAGGATTTTAAACTGAATCGTTTGAAATAAAAAAGCATTTTTAAACTTTAAACGTTACGCTTATTAATTTAGAAAAAATTAGAGTAAGTTGAAGAGGTATTTAGAAGTTGTGAAGAGATTCAAAATTAATTTAAAATAAAATGTACATTTTTGCAGACTTGAAACAAAAAATTTATAAGTTTTTTAAGAATTGTGAAAGGTTTCAACAAAATTTTTTTTTTAAATGGTTCCTATGAAAATTGATCCTAATGATTTTTTATTTTGAAAAATTAATTTTAAACAAATATTTAAAAAGATTTCTGAAAATGTCAAAAAATAATCTGAAAGATCTTAAGGCAATTTTTATAATTTTCCAGGATTTTGAACAATGATTTTGGAAAAATTCGAATCATTTTAGAACATATTTAGAAGATTTGAAAAAATATCAAAAATAATTTAAAATTAAAAAAGATTTCAACAAATTTAAAACAAAGTGTAGATTCTTGAAACAAAATATAGACAAATATAGATTTTTGCAGATTTTGAACAAAAAAT
>CAKNWT010196679.1:0-12020 GCA_932066315.1 Andricus coriarius
CATGAGTATCTTTATCGCCGGAAGACTTCACTTCACCGGGTTAGGGTATGTGAAAATTTTACTTTACCAAGATGGACTTAGAATCGCTGTATGGATTTAAAAACACCCAGTGATAAACCGCGACTGCATTCGAGTTTATTAGAAGCACTTGCATTTGCTTGGACGCTTAGGTAGGGGAGAGAAAAACTGCCGAATACCATCTTTTCGAGTACAGCGTGTTTTCTGACTGTAGAGTTTGAATGTAGACATTCGATATCAACGAGTGTTGCGCACTCGTATTGAAAGAAATTGAAGCATTTTGAAAGAACATAGGCCACATAATTGAATCCATTTATGTATCGAGTAATGGCTGGAATAAAAATTATACCATTTAAAGTAATTTTTTCATGTTTTTTTTTTTGAAAAGTTTACTGGAGTTATTTTTCGACGTGTTTGTACTTTAAATTAAAGCGGGACAGAAGCAATAAAAAAAAATCTGCCCACTGCGCGGGCACATTCTCATCTCGCGCGGCTTGCTTCGCTCTCAAGTAGCTTGTATCGTTTATCCAAAAATTGGATTTTTCTATTTTCAATGTTGTTTTTTACGAACCAACCAAAAACTACGCGTCAAATCAAAAAGTGATTGAAAACGAGTTTGCAGATCTTTTTTGGGTGAACATTTTTTGTTAATTCATCTCTTTTCGTATCTTGCATAGTTTGACCGCAAAATTGAAGTTTTGAGTTTTAATTATTTTTTGTACGATAAAAATTGGAATTTTTTGATTTTTCAAAAAAAATCAAAAAGTTGTTATGATAATCTGGTAGGGATTTCAAAAACCAACGTTTTTCTTCTCTAGACTTTTTTTCATATCGTGCGTTTTTGGCTTAAAATGTTTACTTTCATTTTTTTTTTTTTTGGATTTTGAAAATGCTATAACTGTGATAATTTTTTTTTATAATACTATCGAAAGTTATTGTGTTCACAGACAACGACAGCAGACAGGCGGACACCGACGTAAAACCCATTTTTTCTGTCTTAGGGGGCCTCAAAATGTCGACATTTGATGGAATCCGCAAAAATCATTTTTCACATAAAACCAATACCTTTCATTGATGAAAATGTAATAAAGTATTTTGCACTGAGAAAAATGGATAGTTAGGGCTAGTTAATTAGTACTAATTGATTTCTCTAACAATATAGGGAGAACGTTTAGACATGACCGTCATAAGTCGCTGCTCACTTGATGTCTTGTTCATCATTTATAAGTATCAGAAGTGTTCCAAAGTTTAGGATTCGGAAATTATATCAAAGTATTCGAAAGTATGTATAAGAAATTGTAAAATCAAACGAGTTTTAAGTTTTACTGGAAATCCTAACCTACAAAGTGCATCTACAATTAGATAGATCCCATTGGGCATAGGGACATATTTTTCTCAAAACGTCTTATCAGCTGAACTGAGATTTGGCTGACATCAGCGTCCCTAAGATGTCCCAAAAAAAGATGTGTGCGTGCCCACTGGGATCTTTTTAATTCAGATTTCGATAGTATAGTGACAGATGTTTTAACTAGTCCCTATGTAACAAAAAGAAAATAGCTATACCTACAAATTTATTAGTAGACATGACTTAGTATATTATTAAGTTCAACTACCTATAGATAGTCGTTTTGACAAACTAAAATAGTAAGTTTACCTAATTAGATAAAAACGGCAACTACTTGTGCCCCAATTAACAAAAATAGTTCTCACAACTAACTAAATAGTAGTACCATTGTTTACTAACTAAAACAGTTGTCCCAACTAATCTTTTTTGTCAGTGTGCAGTGAACTTGTACATTTTTTGGTCTTATCTATATTTGAGGTCCATTGGATGCTTTAGTGCTTTAATCTTGAGTAAAATTAATTAAATTTTGTATAGAACGTGTTTACTTATACTCTATGCACGAGCACCTAATGTGGCGAACGATACTTGAATTTGTTTACAGTTATACAAAAATACATACTAAAATAATAATACATTTGTACAAATATCAAAACATTCCTAAAGAACTATTTTCCTGTCCGTGCAATATTAATTTACGTTCATATTCATATTCGTAATCTTTCTTAGCCGGTTTTTAGGTTCGGTACATAACATTTTTGGCATAAATCTTATGAAAATCTTTTAAACTACTCTTAAGAACCCTTTTTTGATGATATGTATACAATTTAACAGGTTAATGAAACACAAATATCTCAGACAAATAAGCTTCCAATCCGTCTATCTAGTTTGTGAAATATAATTTATAATTACTAATGAGATAGCGACTCGTATATATATACAGTAAGGCCAAATTAATACCAGTCATATCCATGAGTCAGAAAGAGACGCTCTTGTACGCCATCTCCTAGGTGTTAAACTCACACTCACGCCGACGGTTATCTATATGACTGTCATGAATATTTTCTTACGTATATACTCTAATTTGAAGAACCATTTTGTAATCTTAATTTTGTACACGTAAGCTACTCATTCAGTTGTCACCTGGAGACAAAGAAGAAGAAAAAGAAGAAGAAAAAGAGGAAGAAGAAGAAGAAGAAGAAGAAGTAGGAGGTACTCTTCACGAAATTTTTTATTAAGCAGTTTCCTTTATAAAAAGAAAATTATGATCCTTATTGGTGCTCTTTTCTTCACTTTAGCAATCTTCCCAAATGCTGTTGGTGAGTATAATAATAAAATAATATTATCTATAATTTTGAGTCCAGTTTGTGTTCGAAACGAAAACTATGCTTATCTGCGGGTTCGAAACTGATATCTTTGTAAAGAATTAACTAAACTAGGCTATAAAGAATGTTTTTAGTTACTTATAATACCAATGTATTTTTAGAAGATTATAATTATATTATAATATTACATTCATTCAAAGCGTATAGGCTACCCAGGTCAAAAAATCCATGTAGAAATCCACATGGAATTACACGTGGAAGTTTTACGTGGAATTACACGTGGCATTCGGGTGGTAAATTGAACAAATCCACGTGGGATTTGACGCGAAGTTTCACGTGGGTCTCCAGTTGGAATTCCACGTGGACTTCCATATGGAATGATCAACATAATTTTCATTTGCAAATATTTCGTAAGCCGTAAGAGATACGCAAAAAAGGATAACATTTTTTAATTTGGAGTTCCACGTAGAAATCTACATGGAAATCAACTTAGTTTTCTTACTCCGCGTGGAATTCCTCGTGGGTTTTCACGTTAATTTTTTCAATGTACCACCTGAATTTCACGTGGAATTCAACATATAACCCCACGTGGAATTTCTTAATCCATGTGGACTCCTACGTCATTTTCCACAGGGAATTCTACGTGCATTTCTTCTCCTGGGTAAAAAGTGGTAATTTCGTTGTTTTTTTATTTGAAGATGAGCACTTTTCGAAAAAACGGACTCTAAGCGGGATTGTATTATGCCCTTGAGATTATGTGGTTAAAATATTACATCAAACAGTTCATCCTTGTAGGAGAAAAGTGGTCATTTGTAATACATGGGTTAAAAATCAAGCGAGCACATAACCTATAAAAAGTTTCCACAGAACTGCGTAGTATTACCGAGTGGAATATCAAATTTCGAAATTATTTTTAAAATATTCAGAGCCAGCGTGAGAAAGAACTTTTAAAATACTGAACTTTTTTTCGCGCTCTATTTGATAGTCTATCCATATTTTCAATTTTCTTCTGATTTTATCAGGTGGAATCATTAAAAAAGTGTTACCGAATTCGGTAGGACGAAAATAGTAGGATACACGTTTTGTAAAATTCTGTTAACTTACGAACAGTTAACATGCTTGTGCTTACTTGAACTTATATACTTAAGGTATATAATTACTGTGTCTTTGTTTATTTCTTGAGTGATTTTCTTGAAGTTCTATCCTAAAATACTTAACTAAAATATTTATCTCTATACAGAATTTCTATATCACTCAACTTAATACAAATTATTCCTGTAAGCATCAAATAATCATTTACAAAACTCGGTTTTTATAAATTTCTCAATTCGTATCGACAAATTTGTATTGGGTGACCGAGTGTATATTTGAGCTATGTTTTAATTTCCCATTTATAAAGAAAAGCAACTTAAATGCTAAAATCAAAAATTTTCAAATTAAAATCCCTTCTTCCAATATTTATTCATTCAAATTCATATAGTAAATAATAACATTCTTCTATTTGAACTTCTTGCAGAATTACGTATACAGCCCGTTGGTAGTCAACAGCATGCTCGAGTTCCCAATATTCGTTTTTACAGAAATGAAGATCGTATACTCCAAGAATTACATGGAAATTATCATCTAGGAAAGTGGCGTGATTGCATCGTTGGAGTACTCGACAGCAATGGTATTCTTCGTCAAATATATGACTATGAAAGGAGAGAGGTTATGGTAGACTCTAATATAAATATTGTTCGACTAACCAAATTTCAAATTCGGCAGTTACCTTACGGCCGTCGCCTTCCTCAACGTATGGTTGGAGTGGCAGACTTTGAATACAATTTTCATTAAAATGTAATAAATATGTGAACTCCTCTTTTTGTTTTATAGAATGAAGTTCACGTTGTTAAAGAACATATTTTATAACATAATATTCACATTGTAATATTGTTTAGCTGCTATATGACTCGTGGCATTTTTTTTAAAATGTGAGCATTGTAGAATCCAAATATACAATAATACATCAATAAATAACTTTCAAAGACGTACTCTTAGTGTTTCGACTACAATCAAAGCCCCATTTTTGGCTGTTTTAGAAACCTTGTATCAAACAAACCGAAAATGCTAAAGGTTTCTTATAGGGTTAAAATTGAAGCCTGATACGTGTACTATGACCCTATGTTTTCAAAAATGAACTTATGTTTTTTTAAAGTATTTATACGAGCGCAATATGATTTGCTAATTTTGTATGTGTTATTAAACATTAAATCTTAAATATCTCCGAAAATATCGATGCTACGAAAAAAAGGTTAGTTTCAGAATCAATGCTTCAAAATACATAAAGTATTTTGGTAAAATTTTTTTTAATTTTTTGTAACACTAGGTGACAAGATTTTGTTTATTTTCAATCGATGGGACATTTCAGTATTTTTTTTCCGTGGAATACGAACCTCAAGACGAAAATATTCTATCTTTTCGCGTTTTTCAGGAAAACAAGTTTAAAAAGTTTAATGTGATATTGAAAAATGAAACTTGAATATCTCCGAAAATATTGATGCTACAAAAAAAGGTGAGTTTTAGAATCGGAGCCTAAAAATATATGAAGCAATACCGTGAAAATCGAATAGACACGAATTTTATAAAATTTTGTTACGTAGTGTAATTGAAGCAAAACAATCGGCCCAAAATCTAACGTTTCTCAGATGGCAATCGTCTGGAATCTTCTTATCGATTTCTAGAGAACTTTTGCAAAAGATCGATTACCAAACGGGCCCACATTAAATACGGTAGATGCACATACCATAGCTACCTGGAAAACTTTTTACCCGCACGGTAGTGAGCTAGGTTAATAATAACTGCACAGAAGTAATATGTGATAGTTATAGCTGTGCAGTTAATACCATGAAATCTTACAACTACACAGTACTTCCTGGTGACACTAACATAAGCGCAGTATTACCTTATAGTAGTTACGATGCCGTAGCATTGGTATACAACATATTCACCTGTGCAGTATATACGTGGAGATCTCACAACTGCTCAGTACCTACCTACATTTACATGTGCGCAGTAGTCACCTAGCGTAATTAGTACTTCGCAATAGTTAGCTACGTTTTATGGACAAGTTTATATATGCACTACTACCCAATAGTACTTAATATTGCAGAAAAATTTACGCAGTACTGCAATGGAAATGAAATTGATAGTAGGGCGTTAAATAAATCAAGACTGCAAAATTTAAAAGTATGAGAGCTCTCACCATACACATGCATACATATGCAAATGATCTAAGTAATTACTGCGCTGGTGTCAGAATTTCAGGTATCTACTGCATGGGTGTATCTATCGCAGATTACTACTGCCCAGTCATAATTGCCCTAAGTTACCACTGCGCATATTTATGTACCGTCAGTAAGTACTGCGCAGTGGTAACATGTCATGATATCTGCCATAGGTGTATCAATTACAGATTACTATAGCGCAGTTCTAATTATCGCAAGTTGCTACTACGCATGCGTAAGAACTCCAGGTATCTATTGTGCAGTTTTATCTATCGAAGATTACTATTTAGTGATCCCAATGACCCTAGGTCATGACTGCGCAAGTGTAAGGTCACAGAAATCTACATTGCAGGTGAATGTCACCAGGTATCTATTTCGCAGATGTAAATTCCGCAGATAACTATTTCGCAGATGCAAGTAGCGTATGTAATGTGCACTCATTCGGTATTTTGAGCTTTCGCAATAAATATCTAGAAATTAAGACGAAGATCCGAGACGATCGCTTTTTGAGAAATGTTAGGGTCCTGAAAATATATATTCCTTGACGTAGACGAACGGAAAAAATCTGGACTTTAAGACAATATTTTTTTCAATCATTGGGGTCGAGAGTCCTTAAGAATGAAATTTTCCCGTAGAAGGCATCCAGAAGATACCTGGATATTAGGTTCATATCACGGGCTTACATTGACTTTCTTATTTATGATTGAAAAGTATCTTTTTTACAAAGCAGCATTTGAAATATATAACAGAAATCTATATTTATAACACTCCAATGTTCGCAAATCTAAATATCGAAATTCCCCTCTTTTGTTGTATGTTCATCACAGTTTATGTACAATGATCGACTACTTGTCACGTTATTCTAAGGGAAGCTAAGATTTGGGATTTAAAATTGAAAAACAATTAGGGGGATTTATGAATGTTATTTATATTATTTATGTCGAACTCACAGTTGATCAAAAACAAAAAAAGGACAACTATAAGTTTCTTCCTATTTCAGGTGTACACGGTGTACACTAAGTTACGGGATTTTAATCAAGATTACAAGAGTTACTACAGTAAAACCTGTGAAACTGACCACCCATGTAACCTGGCCGTAAAACTTGCACTAATTTGAATATGATCTTTTTTCGATAAGTTGGCCACCTGCCTCTCTTGTATATTGGTCGCCTTTTCACAAGATTTTCACATATTCCAACCTGCTGACGTTGGCCACTGAAATTCACGCAGGGCGTTAAATTACAATTTTCAGACAGATATCGTTTGGAGATTAGGCCAGCAGAAACCCTACTCTAACATCAACGGCCAGTATCAGTAAGTCATCCCCCACTCCGTCATCGCCAGCCAATCATAAGTCAATGCGGGATAACATAAAATAAAGAACTGTGAAAATTCAATTCATTCGATTTCTAGTTACCTACTGGACGTGGATATATTTCAGTCTTGCGCATAATCGCTTAGATACATAACGTTCTTCTTAGGACGATAGAAACATTCTCCAAAACGAAACCTCAACGACTGCATAATGGGTACAAAGCGAAAGAAGATCATTGAGTTGACAATGGAAATGAAGAAAGAAGTTTTGGACTCACTGGATAAAGGTGGTAGTTAACGCAAAATAGCTGAAGCTTTGTCTGTAGCGAAGTCAACCGTTGGGAACATTGTTAAAAACAGGATCGAGATTCTAAGAGCCTGGAATGTAAGAAGCAGCAGGGAAAGAAAACGAAAATTACGTAAAACTGAAAATGAAGATCTGAACAACATGGTTTTTCAATTTTTCTTTAAATGTCGTTCTATCGATATTCCAGTCAGTGGACCTACGCTCCAGTAAAAAGCTAAAGAAATAGCAGAAAATGTTGGTGTAGAAAAATTCAAAGACAGCAACGGTTGGTGGGAATCTTTCAGAAGACGAAACAAAAATTATTTTCGCATACCTACTACATATGAGAATATTCTAGAATCAATTTTGTAACAAAAAGAACACTCTGATGCCGAGTGTCATGATAGTGACAACGATGAAACAGTAAACGACGACAGTACGCCAGTCCCAACTCATGAAGAAGGTCTACAACATTTAGCGCAACTGCTACGGTACATTTCCAATCATCAGCCTCAGCGAATGGATAGTTTGTTTGCGATGCAAAGTAACATCGAGGAACATCTCTTCTCTGGAGCAGTTAGCAAATTATCAAAAATTAGTGATTTTTTGCCAACTATAAAGACTGAAGTAGTTTTAGATTTTAGACTGAATTTACCATACAATTTGCCTCATTGCATACATATCGGCCCTTTTCAGGGCCACCAATTATTTTTTACGAGGAACACTTCAAAATCATTGACATGTCTATTATCTATTACATACCCTAACTTCCAAAAAAATGGGTTCTCAGCATTTATAAATGTCAATTTTCTTTTCATTTCAGTTTTAAAAAGTTCCAGCTTCTAAGTTGCCGCCCAAGTTATGTATTTTGTCATTTATTTGACGCACAGGTACATACTAGTCTGTATTATGAACTAAACAGGGATTTCGAAATATAATGTCTATACTAACGACGATCGTTCGGGTAAGTTCGAGAAAGTCACTGAACACACAGTGTCCTTTACGCATGTGTTGTTGTTGTATTTTGAGGCTGTGCTCGAGCGTCGCAAGTTATTGTGTTCTTTTGGCCTAGTATTTTTGACTTTCCGCGACTAGTAAAAAATCGCAAGTCCATTTTCTAATAGAAATTGTTTGAAAAATCTATTTTTCATTGCAAAATATGAAAAAGCATATTATTTTTACCCAAATAGTGTATCTAGATTATTCAAAAATTAATTCGATTTTAGAGTTCTTTGAACGAACAGTTATTCTCTATTTTGTCAGTTGGAGTGAGATTGGACTTATGTATCTTTTTAGTTTGTACGGCAGTAATAAAAATAAAAATCAGTTCTAAGACGACTCTTTTATGATTAATTAATCTCGAACATTTTCAATTTGTGTCCAATTGAAAAATTGCATTAAGATAATTTTTGCAAGTCTTGTTGAAATCTACTAGAAATAACGCTTTTAACTCACGGATCTCTTAAAAATAAAAATTACATATTTTTGAAATTGATCAAACGTTTTGAATTTTGGTCTAATTGAAAAACTTCATGGTTCATCATATTGATATTTCTTAATCTGTAAAAAAAACATATTTTTTGTTCCTGTTTTGAAAATGTTCAAAATGTTGAAAATCATATATCTTTTAATTTTTGACCAAATAAAAAATGGCATGAGGATAATTTGCGAGTCTTTTTGTCGAGTACGAGAAACTTTGACAAAAATTTCTAAAACTCATGATTAAATTTTGTTTCTAATTTTGAAAAAGCTCGAACTTTTTGAATATTAATCTGATCGTAAAATTCAACTGGAATCATTTTGAAATATATCTGATATATAGTAAAATTTCGAATTAAATTTCTTAATCTATCAGAAAAATAATTTTTTCTATTTTTAAAAAATTTTCGAAATTTTAAAAAGTATATAATTCTTCTAATTAAAATCAAAATTAAAAATTTCGTAAGAATAATTTGCATATCTCTTACTTATCTGTTAGAGACTTGGGCAATAATGTCTGAAACTTGAAAACACTTTCTTTTCAAATTTTGAAAACGCTCTTAATTTTTTAATTTTGGTGTAAGATATCTGGTTAACGAACTTAACCTTCATTTTGGGACTCTTGAAAAGTTCATAAAAGACTGACTCGATTGGACAAATCCTACAAAGTTAGCGTGGCTACAACTTTCAGGTAACGATACAGACATGCATACAAACATACATACAGATATACATACAGTCAGACAGACACAAACGAAATTTTCTGATTTTCGGACTCTGTAAGTGCCGAAACGTAAAGATCCGTTAAAAACTATAGATAGAAAATTTGGACGATTACATTACACTCTCATGAATGAGAAGGTAAAAATCCAAAATTCAAAGAACAAGAATTGTTTAGTTCGAGAACTTGAGGAACTTCATATTTTATGATTCGAAAACATAAGGCCTACGTCCTACAATCTTAAAGACATTAAAAACTTCAAACTTCATAATTCTTTATTTTGGAAGTTCCTAACTGAAAGACTGAAATTGATAATTTTTCAATAATGAAAATTTTCGGAATTATGAGCTTTAAATTTAGAATTATTTTCATGACTTTTTTCGCCTGTGGGGTCAGACTGATACTTTTAATTGTCCGTGATATCCAAGCTTCATCATAATGAAAAAAAAATTAATTGAAAACTTAAAGTTTTTTCAATTTTCAAAATCAAAATTTTTGTACTGAGCCTCGAAAATAAAGGAAAAGTTGAATATTTTTCAATGCGATATATCTTGGATATCACTCAGCATTAGAAATAATTATAAAGGACCCCGCACAAAACGCAAATAAATCCATGTTTAAAAACTCCTAATCTTGTACATGTCATCATTTCTTAAAACTGTCTCATTTCTGTTTCATTTTTCCAATAGAGACTACTGTCATAACACTCTTCCTAAAAGAAAAATTTGATGGTTTGTCATAAATATATGCTTCCCTTTATAAAAAAATTTGTAATTTACTACTAGAAATTTGTAAGCCTCCATTAAAATATTTTCTACGAAAAGCAAAAATTATGGCGAATTCGACAGTTCGATATACGAGAACATCGATTTCCTAGATATTGCAGGCCTGGATGTAATCAATGTCCCTTACTTCTTTCTTTCTCTCGTGGATTCCTTTCAAAATTATTTCTGTCTATGGCTTTAAATCTTCAGTTGGAACTTTCAAATAAAGTTTGCGCTGGCGGTGGAGTTGATTTATATGAAAAGAGAGAAAACACAATACCCATGGAATCTGTGCTTCGATTCACACAGTCAGTGATACCAGCCACCAACACCTATATATGCGAGGGTCCAGTGCTTTCTGCCACGCGATATTAGCTGCGACAAAGTTTCCTCCAGTTTAAGGACGAAAATTTCTGTAACGAATCGGTACCGTTCTTCTGAAGTTCTTGCGTTCCTTCAAATGAGCACCGGGAGTGCTTTCGAAAATTGGGTTAGTCGTTGCTTCCAGCATCACTTTTGTTACTTCAGCGCTTGTTAAGAAACTGAAAGATCAAAGAGAAAAGAGAGATGGCGTATAATGAAGTGTGAAATGGAATCCTATATATTTACGGAAGCGAAATGCGATAATAAATAATACCGAGGGTGCATGGAACGAAATTATTTCGTTTGTTATAAGAAAGACCATGTACCTCATTCTTTAGGTTCGATAATGGTCATTAGTTTATTATTCTTCCCCAGAAGGAATAATAAACGAATAAATTTTTCGTATGTAATTAAATTCTCGAATAAATTTTCCTTGATAAAAATATTTCGCCCCGCAAGTAGTATTTACAACGTCTTTTCTGGCCAAAGTCTTTGAGCTATTCGAAACAGAGATGAATTTATCCTCTCTAACGTTATTGATTTAATTGAGAAATCGTATATGTATATATACGTTTATCCCGGTTAATTTAATTATAATATTTTTTCAGCTATACTGGATATTGTTAATTTTCAGTCCTTTTCTTTTTTTTCTTTTCCATAAAAGAAATCCGAGAATTAACAGAATCCAGTATGAACAAAGCATCACTGGCGCGTTAGGCGGTACAAAAAAATTAATTAAGTCATTGTGAGAGGAATTCCTCAATAAAAATTGTGCTTAAACTGTTAATAAATAAAAGGGGGTAGAAAATAATTAATTCCAATCTTAGACTGAAAAGAGAATTATCAGGGTAGATCGGGGCAGAATTGGTCGGCAGCGCAGAATTGTTTTTGCAAATAAGATCACCATTTCTCTGCTATTTTATTAGAGAGATCATGCTATATGCAATCCTGATGTAATATGATCAAGATATGTCTAAATTTGGGTTGCGCAAGAGATCCACGAGATGCAAAACACAGAATCATTCTATTTCTTAACAGTCGCTTAAGTAGGTATTCTTACTAGTACATCAGATACCTATGTGGTAGACGTGTGCAAAAAAATTCGATCCGATTTCGATCCGATATTGAGGAAATGTCGGATGTCG